>CALSBZ010004335.1:1022574-1036576 GCA_943591055.1 Gobionotothen gibberifrons
GCAGTAAAGAAACTGACATTCCCTGAATGATTCAAATCAGCCATTCAACCATTCAATCTGCCTATAAGCTGCTAATGAATACTTTTCCTGTTCTGTTTCCAGGTACAGCACTTCCTGTCTATGTGTCATGCAGAGGAATTTGAACAGCGTTATTGATGTGTGCGAGCATCACGGGGTCAAACTAGGCGAGTTGATCTCTTGCCAGTCGATTCCGCGTGTCTGCCAAGAAAGTCATCAGATTGGTTGTTTCTCTGTCTGGACTGATATCTCCACTGCCCCCCCCCCCTACCCACACACCAGCACGTCCACCTTAGTTAATCAGTGGCGTGATGTACTTAGCCAACATATTTTCTCCCTTCTCCGCCGCTTGATGTTCAGGGTGTTGAATAATACCCAAGACAAAAGGCCATAAATTAAGCATGCACATTAAAAAGCTGAAAAATAAGCGGAAGCTGCTGCTGCTGTGCGGTTGAGCAACTTCTAATAAAATGGTGCCGTTACGGATGATCCGGTGTTATCACGTGATAAAGGGGAGGCTGGATGTAGGGGGGTAATAATGTGTATTAATGGGTATCTTTATGTGTGTTTTACAATGCATGCAGTCTTGTAGAAACAGTAAAAGAGGAGTGATGATTTATTCTCACTTAGCAGCAGAGCATAGACATCACCTAATTTATCTCTTTGTTCTGTCTCTCCTGCTTCATCCTTCCTTCCCTCCTCCACACTAACCTCCTTCATCTTATCTCCACTGCTCTCACCGTTCCCTCCCTTTATCACGTTGACAAGACGCCCCGTTTTTCAGCTCTCGTCCCCTGTAGTCCCTGACCCGAGGAGGAGGCGAGTGTACCTCCTACCAGCCGTGACTGTTTAACAATCACCTCCACTGTCCGTGTCCACCATGCCTCTCCTGATGGGGACCACACATTTCACAGAGGAACCAGACGGAGGGAGTTTTAAGGCACTTTGGTGGATTCCAGGCCTGTGAGCTCTTCCTCTCTGGGTTTGGAAGAGTTATGGAGGGGAGGATCATGACCCCCTGTAGGTCTATAAAGCAGTGAATGGGAGGCGGTGGAAGGCAGTACCTCCGCCACATGCCTGCTGCACTGCTGGGACCATTACTGCATCCAATCACACGGACACGCAGCAACAACAGGCCCTGGAATAACCCAAATATCACTTACTGTACAGGCACCCCTAAAGCCCCGGCAATCATCATCCTCTTAATCACCGAGTGCACGGCACAATGGAAATTGTGTTGGCCGACCATTAAGGCACCTTAAGGACCCTATGTTAGTCAAACTAACATAAACTGGGGGATATTGGATACCGGTGGAGCACAAACAGAGAGCTAATGGTTTCATGGTGGTCAGCTGCGAATGAGTGGAAGACAAAACGAGAGAAAAAGAAAAAATGGAAGAGCAAGAGAACACTGCCTTACAAAGTCTGTTTATGTAAGACGAAACACACCAGAGTCGTTTCCATGAGCTGTGTCCTTACAGCCATAACAGAGTGTACCCTTAAATTAAATCAGGGCCAGCATGAGTATATTAAATTGTTTTAAGAAAGAAATGTAAAGCCGTCAGGGACAAAGGGAGGTCATTTGGCGTTTTATAAAAGTGACATTAGCTTGAATTACTGAGTTCATTAAGAGCACAATGATATAAATCATTCTGAATACAATAATTAAGTTGTCCTTGATTAACTTAATCATAACACTTCTACAAGGAAACTCCTCAATATTTTATAGACAGTATTAGACACAGTACACTTTGTCACGCACACACAAACCCCATATTACACACTGGTGGAAATAAACACTTGGAATTAAAGTGTGTGCTTGACAACTTGACAAGGGTTCAATGTGTTGCTCAAGTGTACTTTAGTAAAGAGTGAAAACATATTGCATTGTGTTTAAAATGTAAGATCAACATGGTCAAAGAAAAAGTCAAACATGTTCTTTCTGGCTCACCCTGTTTGGCCTTGGGATTTTATACAACACATGTAAGAATGTGCCATTCCAGTTCTGACTAAACTAAATATTCTTGAGTTATAAAATAAGCATTTCCAGCATGATGCCATCGTTCGCAGGCACAACAAGTTGCCTTATGTGGCATTATGTCAGGAACAGGAAGGTGTGGACCAGTCTTAAGCCGTAAACTCAGATAAATGTTTGCATTACAACCTGCAAGGTAAACAAACAGAGTCTGGCTCGAGTTAAGTCCAGAGATGCTTTGTGGTTCTTGGTGGAATGCAAAGTCCGTCTTTGCTCAAAAGCAGCCAGTGCTCCGCCTGTTTGTTTTGTAGCCATTACAGCCACTTAGCCTGACAGAGCACTTTGTTTCCCTTATCTGCTGTACAGCTAAAATGCATAAGTGTTTTTCAGCGTCTGTTCAACCTTGGGTTTAAGTCCTATCACGGTGTTTACTTGTGACACAGATCAAAGACAGATTGCTTTGGAGCGAGCTGTTGTACGAAAAGGCTCTGCAAACTTCTGTCTGCGGGGGACTTTATAGTTTCATTCCAACGGGGGGGAAAACAAAAGACATATTTCAGCACCTCTGACAGGTGAGCACAGGAGGAAGACATCCAAACAGAGCAAGTGGAGAGTAATAGCGGCAGATAGTGCTGTCCGGGTGAGGGGGGGAGAGGAATATTTGTCTGTCTGATTGATTCCTCTGCCGTTATTCAAAGTCAGGACTCAGTAAGCAAAAGACTTGTCAACGTACCAGGGCAAGCGCTTGTTGCTATGAGAACTGGTCAGGAGGGTGCTGAGGTGTGATGGACAGCATGTCATTAACAGTAAGAGATGACTCCATTGCCCCAAGTCAAGATAGCGTATCCTTGTAGGAGCGGGGGGGGGGGGAGTCGTAACGGAAGCTGCTTATCAGAGGGAGATAAACCTGTTGAGCTATGTGGTCGCACACAGTGTTGTCTAATAGGGGTGTAACGGTATACGTATTCGTACCGAAAATATTCTGAACATTTTGGTTTTGCAGTTACGTACAAGGATGACGGACAAAGACAGGTGGACCGAACCAAAGCTGTTTGTCGGCATTGTTCAACTAAAATTGGTTACGCGGCTGGCAATACATCAAACGTGCACACTCATTTGAAAAGGCATCACCCGAACGTGAAAAAAAGACTGAAGTGCAAACCCAACTCCGACTAGCATTTAAGCCTCCACCACTCGCAAAAAGTTCAGACTGAGCCAAAGCTATTACAAACGCCAAATATCCTTATGTTGCCATGTTAGCAAAGCGCTACCTGGCTGTATCTGCTACCTCTGTCCCTAGCGAGAGGGTGTTCTCCACAGCAGGAGACATTGTTAGTGCCAGCAGATCTGCCCTTTCGGCAAGTCATTTTTAAAAAAAACATGAAAATACAATGACAAGCAAGTCATAATGTCAAACTGGCTGCTTAGGTGAGTACTACTACAGTAAAGTTCAAGTACAGATTATTTCAGTTCATCGAAATGCTGCACCTTAATGTTTATTTTATTATATTTTGTATTTATTTGGTAATAATTTAAAAAAAAATATATATATATTTTATGTTTTGTGATAATTTGTTCTGCTGTACCGAAAACGTACCGAACCGTGACCTAAAAACCGAAATATTTATGAACCGTTACACCCCTATTGTCTAACCATCCAGGTATAAGGCTCTGCAACACTACAGGAACGTTTGTTTTGCTTTCCAAAACAATGCCATATGGGTCTCATTGCAGGCCACAGCAACAGGAAAATATGAGGTTGCTTCACCGGCTTTGGTTTTGGCTGGCGGTGTTAAAAACTTAAATCCAATCTCATTCTGCAAACAAAGAACACTGGCTCTATTTGTTTCTTGTGCATATGAAGTGCGTGTTCTGCTATTAGTCATAAGCAAAGCATGTATCTAGAAGCACAATACTGGCATCTGTCCAACCAATACAATTCCAAAAAATCTCATTCTTACACATAGGGCTTTATATGAAAGGGAATTCCTCAAAGCCTTTCGTTTTCCTTAACAGTTAAGTGCAGATGCAGGCACTCAAACATTTTCTTGCAAGTCAAACCGTTTTAGGTTAAAATATATCATGCAAATGTGTTCCAAATTCTAAGAAAGTACAGATCTTTAAAGTTTAGGGAAATGCCTACATGCTTAAAAATGTATGTTCTGTATGTACTGCATGTCTCACATGCTACAAACTAGCTGTTCAACCAAGCACATTGTATATGAATAAGTTCATATACCATTATTGGGGAACAGAAATATTGGGGTCAAACTCAACCTCAAACAATCATGTTGGATGTGTTCTGTTCTCGAGAGACAATACGTTTGTGGTTCTTGTATTGAGTCTTAATTGCCATTTGTGTGAAAGATCGGGAGACAGGAAGTGTGTATGCATCCGTTTCTTTTCAGTTTTGGAACTTTTTATAAAGGGATCCTACAAAGCCTCCGGATAGAAAGGCATCAACAGGTGGCAGGAGGAACACTGAACACAGGCACAAAAGTGAAACATTCTTGTCCTGAAAACCCCAGAAAAAGAACAAGTGGCGACGTGGGAACGGACAGGAACGAAATGATAGATACACAGATAGACGGATGGATGGAGTGAAGGGCCGAGGCAGCTGAGGCACAGAGGGATTGATTCACAGGCTGGGTGCGCGGTTGGCATGCTAATCAAGCCTGGATGTGGTTGCAGGCGGGGTGAGAAGCGGGTGTACGCGGTGGCTTCACAGGCAGTCATTTGCCAGCATTCAGCTCCCATCAATATCAGGACCGATTAATGAGCGGCTAGAGGGGAGAGCAGGGAGAGGGCAGGGAGGACTTGGGGGGGGGGCAACGGCCAGGTGTCGGAGGAGGCACAGAATGGGAATAAAGAGGGCGCGGGCAGTGATCCGCGAGGAATTCCAGCCGAGCGGCAACAAGAGTGGTGGGGTGGGTGGTTGGGGGGGCTGCTAGTCATGCATGGTGGCCATTAAAAAAGCTGTTTTCTTTTAAATCACTCATCTTAACAGCCCGACATAAAATGAAGCTGTGACAGGAAATAAACTCATGCCTTCATTGAAACGACAAAGAGTTGTCCTAATTGTGTTTGTATGAAAATAAAATAAAGGTTTTTATATCCATCGGTTAGTGAGAACTCCATAAAGTTTGATGAAAGTGACAAAAGTCTTGAACTATGACATCATGGTGCGTTTTTTATTGTTATGGAAAGGTCAGATTTGTGGGAACCATGAGCCTGTAAAATTGCCTGGCCGAGCCTAAACATATCAATCAATAAAGTATTCTCACGTGTTAGGGACCAAAATTGTAAAAAATTAAATAGAAAATAAAAAGTTTGTTTTGAAGTTTCTCTGTTCTTTGAAAAATAAGGACTCAGTCAAGACTACGTGACTTGTTGAGTTTACTTTTTTTTGTCTGCGGTAGATAAAGTGACATGAGGAGGATAAAAGAAGGGGAAGTACGGCATGATGTGTGTGTGTCTGTGTGCGGCCCTTTAATGTGTTGGGAAGGAGGTTTAAAGGCTAAAATCATGTTTCGACCTTGAATAGTGCTCCTCCCCCGGAGGAAAAGGTCCCAGTATGGATGACAAAGGGTCGTGCTCTTTTAGGCATCTGCGAGCCCCGGGGTTGTGTTTTATTGTCGGTCGTGCCTGTTGTGCATGTGGGTGGCCGTGCATGGAGTTATGGGTGGAGTGTGGATACATATAGTTGTAGGCATGAGTGAGTGTGTATGCATGTGTTTGTCTGTCTGTATGCGTGTTGGCACAACAGAAAGGCATTAGGGGTTTAGCATGTGTGTGCGAGAGAGAACGGTGGGCCCCGGGAAGCAGGGATTTCAGGGGGGACCAGGGGGGACAGCCCCAGAGTGCATTGATTTGCCAGGTCATGTGACCGCTGGTTCTCACAGGGGCACTGGGCAGTCAGAAACAAGAGGGCAGCGTGTTAGGGCCGCATGCCTGTTTCATTGTTTGTGCGTGGGGTGCCTCACTGCTGAATGCGGACGAATCAATCCTGAAACATCAGCATCAACACAAACTGGACTGGCCGAGGCGGGACAGAGGCAGCAGTGTGACAGCCCGTCTCTGGGAACTGACTCAACAGCAGCGGAGAGTAGTTCCTCTTCATTTATCTGTCTGTATGCCTCCTCTGTCTCTGGCTCTTCATGTGTCTGTTTCTCATGGCAGGGAGAGAAAGGAAAGTATGTCTCCCTCTTTCTCTCTTTGTCTGGCCCGAGAGTTCTCTATTTGCTCAGCGAGGTTGTAAATCCAACAACGAGTAAAGGTACAAGTAAAAATGCCAAATGACCAGGCAGTAGGAGAGCTAAATGCTCATTTGATACCCTTGGATTTCCTCTCTGGTCTGAGGCGAGAGAGCAGTATATCAAGACTGTGTTACAGTATTTCCCAGGGCGGTATATAAAATGTGCGATATATGTTATAAGCAGGCAGACTGGGAAAACATGTTGAATGAAAATCCACCAGCTAGGATCGCAGTTGGGAAAGGAAAACACTCACATATACTTAAGACTCACAGCTTGCTAGTCCACTTGAATCAGTGGATTAGAGTGTTGCTCTGAAGGGCAATGAGGTGATAGATGTTGAGGATTAATGTCACTCATTTACTTTCAGAGCTACACAGCCATCAGGGATTCAAAACAAGAGATATACTGATAGCAAGACCATGTCTCTGACCAAATTGCCTTACTGAATGAAGCATGTATTCTGTGGCTTTGACAACATTTCAGAAGCCGCGGAATAATTTGAAACCATCGCAACACGCTCGACAAGCCAAACCAATGACAGCTTTCATATTTCCAAGCTAAAGATATCACAGATCATTCGAGATAGTAAGTCCCCAAACACTGGCTCCTTGATTCTCCACGGAGTTGTCGGGTTGTGTTGGTGGTTATAGCAAGGTCAACTACAACCATCAGCTAAATTAAACTAAATAAATAGGGGGATTCTGGCACTCCGTTGGACATAAATTCCACCGCAGCTGTGAGAAAACCACAAGACACAAAGGTCGCCTTGATTTCCAGACAGCTCAATGATTCCCAAGGGTGGGGACTGGGCCTGGCGAGGACAGTTGGGAGGAGGAGGGAGGAAAGGAGGGAGGGAGGGAGTGACTGTGCGACTCTGACAAGTCCTCTGTGGCGCCCGGTGCCTCTCTCTCCCCGGTGACCTGAGAGAGTGTTAGGCCCTTCGCCGAATAACTAGCAGCCGCATCCGCCGCATTGAGAAGAGGGCTAAAAGGTTAATTGAACCTCTGTGCTTCGCTTTCCTCTGTGTAATTTACTGTGATTAATGCATGGAGGTTACTGTCAGACTCATTTACTAATTGTCCAAAGCGCTATGTAATTAACCACATCTGCAAAGAAAATGTGTCTGGAACTGTACTGTAGAACACTGAGGGCTGTGTCCGGGCCGCTGTGTGCCACTTCGTCAGAATACAACAATTTCAAAACATCAGCTCTCTTGTTACACTGTCAAAGGGCTCCAACTGCTGATGAGCTCTGCAGTTGCTTATTTTATTCCTTCACACTTCTTTATTTTGAATTTTTTAGCACAAAGGCTCTCCTCTACCGACAAAAAATCGGAGGACTTTGGAGAATTAACACCTCATCACTCAAAGACCTCTACGCACAAGTTTCCACCCGACATGTAAAACTTAACGTCAAGAGGAAAGCTTAAATCAGAGTGATTACAGTGTGTAATGTTTTCCTGACTAACAATGTGATATCCAGGGTAAACTTTAAAACTTGTATTCATTTTCCCCCCTGTCTGCCTCAGCCTGTCTGGCTCTGTTCACCGTGTCAATTATTTCTGGAGATCCTTTTTGCCAGACTGTCAGTCAGCTCTTGTATGCAAAGCACGCCGCTCTCTAAAGCACTGCGTGTGTTATCTTTGTTTTGCAACAGTTATTGAAAAAGCCGGGGAAAGTTTCATGGAACATTATTTTTGGATTGCCTTCCCTGAGATAGCTGCAAATAAACACCCAAAATTACAAATTTACTGTCACAGTCAATGAGTCTCAGCTCTTGAGGGAGCTTAAAATTTAATGGAGCCTTCTTTTTTTTGATGATATGGATGGCCAAATTCCCCTGACGACATGCTGCCACAGCTTATCTCTGGTGGAGTGTGTGTGCGCATTCATTTCCCTGTGTATTCTCTGTGCCGGGGTGTGTGCCTGCATACGTTGAGCACATTCTGCCAGCCAGTGCGGTGACCTTGTGTCCCTCTGTGTGTGTGTGTGTGTGTGTGTGTGTGTGTGTGTGTGTGTGTGTGTGTGTGTGTGTGTGTGTGTGTGTGGGTGGGTGTGTGTGTGTGTGTGTGTGTGTGTGTGTGTGTGTGTGTGTGTGTGTGTGTGTGTGTGTGTGTGTGTGTGTGTGTGTTCAGTGCTTGGGGTGCCCGGCCTATTCTCTTCCTCCTTCTTGATAATGGGTGTATATACATTATAATCTTGGATTACTCGGAGGAGGGCTTCCTGTCCGCCTGGTGCATGCAGACACCCATTACAATACCCCGAAGCTGGGTACGAAAATCATTACTGTATGCTTTTTTTCCTATTTGAGTGTAGCTAACTCGAGGCGTCCACAAGTACAAAACCATCAAGACCGAACCGAGACCAATCTGAGGTGATTTATTCCATCCTTTATGTGCGAGAAAATGTAATCGAAGTTGTTCCTTTGTATTGTGAAGAAAAATGCTGGCACTGTCCAAATGTGCACACAAACTGTCATTCTGTACATTCACATCAATTAAAAAGCCCCTTAAGCTTCAATAAAATGTCCAATGTCATGTTTAAACAACAGTCCCTGTATTTTCTAAGGGCATCTTTCAAAACTAATTACAGCAAAGTCAAACTCGCTCGCCATTAATTGTTATTTATGAGGGTGAATTAATTTCCAGAAAGTTCCGGGCTTCTTTGAAATGGAAGCTGACCTTGGCCAACACAGTAATGCATTCACACCTTTGGCAGGTTTTATGCAAACTAAACTGAATATTTGATCAGGTTTTTCTCCACCAAGGTTACACTGGTGGAGGTATTTTCAGTGACTCTTTGATTCGGTATGCTTTGTAGTGGATGATGTACCATGATTCCCATGCAAAGAGATTTGAGATGTTCAGTAACCTGTAAAGGTCTAAAAATGTGGGTGGTTCTTAACGTTCTTGGTTATCGCTGCCATAGGGCTGCTCAATTAATCGTATTTTAATTGAAATTACGATTTTGGCTTGCAACGATTATGAAAACAACATAATCGAAGTAAAACGATTATTTTTTTATTGGTTTTTCAGTTGAATTATACTTAAAGTTCAGGGTAATCAACTGTTAAAAACATACTGTTCAAATATTTTTCTTCAATAAATGGATGTTTTCAAAGTAAATAAATAATCGTTTTTAATAATCGTGATATCAATTATTGACCCAAATAATCGAGATTATGATTTTTGCCATAATCGAGCAGCCCTACGCTGCCATCCAGTCTTATGCATGCAAATCTGTGGTCATCTCCTGAGGGAGTGCAGAGGGGGATGAGGGATTGTGGTTGGTAATTAATTTACTGCTAGATTACACTGGATAATGCCCGTATCATTGCAAAATTAGGTTGACAGTGGTCTTGGTGTAAGATAGTGCAGGGCATGTGTCAATACACACAAGAATTGCGCGTTTGTGGAGGTTATTATGGCCCTCGAGACATCCTTAAGTGGGAAATGGTGTTTGATTATACCCAAGCAGATGTACACACGGGCAAACAGCCTGCATAACTCACGAGACAAAACAGCTTGAGTCTGGAGACTGTGCAATCTGCCATTTAGCTCCAGTGTGTAAGTCCTGGGTTAACATTGAGAAATGAAAATGGAGAGACAGGATTACTCTAACATAAAAATAAAGCTTAGTAAAATGTAGATTTTTAAGTTTTAACAAAATACCAAAATATTATATTTGAGTTGAAATCATTCACTTATTTGTACATGGAATTTGGCAGAAATATGTCCATACATTATATGGAGAATAAGCTTCAAGAAATGGAAGCCATTTTGTAGCCATTTTGGATATGATAATAGCCACCTTTACGCCCAAAAATACATGTATTTATAGTTTTCCTTCAATATTGTTGAATAACCTTTTAATGTATGTGAATATTGTGCACTGTTGAATTAAATAGGCCTTTAAAAACGTTTTGTTTACATTTCAGGCTTTAAATTGACCAGTGCGTGCATTTTTTACAATAAGAAAACAAGGTGTATCTTTCCTAAATGTTGTTTTATTTCATTACAACCTCTGAAAAGTTTCCAGTTTAAAAGATTAACCAGACTTTCTACTATTATGGCAACTGCCATTTTCTTTTTTTGTAGGTTCACTGAAGCAGAAACATTAAGGATTCATCCATCATGAAAATGTGCACATTGCTTGGTCTGCAACATCGCAGCCTGTCCTCGCTGCTTAAACATGGACAAAAAGTGTTCAAAAGCAGAGCCTTTGGAAAAAGTGTTGAAAAGCATGGCTGCATTCTGTCATTTCTCCCACTCTTTTTCTGTCTTTTGATTTGCACTAGCATAAAGGCAGTCAAAATGC
The DNA here is from genome assembly GCA_943591055.1 of Gobionotothen gibberifrons. Lineage (NCBI taxonomy): Eukaryota > Metazoa > Chordata > Actinopteri > Perciformes > Nototheniidae > Gobionotothen > Gobionotothen gibberifrons. Next base: position 1,033,140 of record CALSBZ010004335.1, read on the forward strand.
TAAAATGCTTGACCATTCAACAGGCGCTCTCCCCTCTGCATAAACTTCTCGGCTGTCCCTTTGTCCGATTAATACCTTCATGTCTTTCAGACTATCCCCCCCCCCCAGTCCCAACCCCACCTCGCCATCCCAGACAAGCCTCAGTCCTCATTATACACAGCTTCCACTCTAGTTCCCAAGATTAGGCAAATGAGCTCCCAGTTTATAGACAGAAGCTCGGAACCCATTCCCTTTTCAAAATCCTTACATTCATCAAAACTATAAAGTACTTCATAAATATTACTTCCTTATCATCTCATATTGTGTCTGATCTGATTTGATCCACGTTACAAGTGGCTGCTTAAAATAAAACGTTAATTTGTTCCTTAATTAACCACAATAGATTGGGAGCATAAGCATTCCTATCACTAACAATAGGACATTCTTGAGAAGAGGCAAATCCCTTTACAGAGCACAAAATGAAGGCTCTTGAACAAACCAAATCACATGCAACGCAAACATCCTTCAGCATCAATTGAATCACTTCCTGTCTTTTCAAAAGCAGTTTGCAGTAATGTGTTATTGCTCATTTGTTCTTCCATATACCACAGCACTAGCTGTAAGAAAAATGCAAAGGTTTGCAATAAGATTGCAGAAAGACGGGAACGTTGAATACTGTATTCACATGATTGTAATCCATGCAACAAAAACACAAAAGGTCATAATAAAGTGGAGACACTGATCTCATTTTGAGTAAATTTTGCGAGGACTGAATTCTCTTTTCCAATCACAATGTGTACGTCTAACTGCATAGAGGAAGGATTTGTTTATATTGGAAGATATAATAACTAAGACAAGTTTTGAAAGACAGCAACAGACAAAAGCGAAATACTATATGACGCAATTGGCCATGTTGCAAATTGCAAGTTCATTCATGCTGCTGGTGAAGGTTGTACACATTCCATTTCCAATTCACTTCCCGAGCACAATAAACACATTTGCTGGAGAAGTCTAATCTTCCCTTATCATATAATGAAATCTCATATTTGGGAGTCCCATATCCCAGCCTGGACCATATCCAAACTATGTGCATTTCTCTATCAAACAACTGTGCAGCGCAGTAACAGGAGGACACCGAATGGTATTGAGTCTCAGGCTGATGTGAGGCTGATTACAGCGTCACGCCTCCAGCAGCTCTCTGGGTCACTCAACAGTCTTAACCTCCTAACACCTTTCATTCCCAGCAGTCATGGCAAAAAGAGCGAGTCAGCTGAGAAAGGGTTAAAGTTCAGGACACAAACCAATGTATGTCACTAGGATGGGTGATCTTTGGGGAAAAATCTATTTAAATTCAATCCAGTAATCTACTACCCTTTTATTTATTCATTTATTTTTGTGACAAAAGGTTTCCATTTCTCTCACAGCTGTACTGTTCACATTACTGCAGAGAACTGCAATTCATTCTTTTCAAACGAGAAGTGGGATTATCTTTTCTGATCAAAAATCTTCTCATTGTATTTTATATTATATATTATCTTTTAATAATAAAGAAGTACATACTCCCAACGTGAATATTTATTATGTCAGCATGTAGTACCCAGCAATAAAAGCCTGAGCACGAGTTCTTAAAAGCAGTATATTTCAATGTCAAACTCTTAATAATAAAAAGATTTTAAAAATCTGAATGCATCCAAATGCTGAGAGAGACTCCCTCTGGAGGGAGCTTTGGGATTTAAGCTTTATTTAAAAAATGATACATATACTACAATATACTTTAATCCTAAATATTTGACATTTCAAGACAAAATCTCTTTTAGCAAACGTGGATTAGAATGATTGTTTCCTTCAATCAATCCCACACAAAATATTGACCATCTGATCGTAGTAGGCGCCTATGAGTATATAGATTTATAGAACATACATTGTTCCCTTCATTGGCATAGACTGAACATGTTGACGTCAGCAGCAGCTAAACAAGGGCAAATGTGTCATAGCTGTTACCACGTACATGCATGCGTCCACACATCGATGCCTCACACATGTTGGACGTCCATTCCAAATAGCTTAAAGTAAAAACCGTTGCCATTAAATGGTGGACAATGGAAATGGAAAATGACAGAGAGAGCTAGGAGATGCTAACTGTAGCTAAAGCCTTGTCCTGGAGTTGATGTATCAACTCCATGTCTCCTTTGTATTAACCTTGATGTACATTCCTTCCCCTTCTCTAACAGATGAGAAAGACCAGAGAGAAAATGGCTGTTAACCCACACAGAACTCACTCCTTGACACTTGCTCCCAATTTATTCTGCTTGTGTGAGTTAATCTGGAAAAAAGGGGAGGAAAATGCACTCTCTAATGGCTCCATGAACATCACTTTGCTAGAATTCCAATGGCGTGCATCAAGGAGACATGGACCAGAGGCTGCGGAAAGTAAGCATCGGATGTGTGTAAGCTGTCCAATAAATCCCGAGCTCTGGCTGCATTTATTTGGTTTATATTTGTCTGGATTCATCCTTGTAGAGTAAAGACATGACATATAGTTGGCAGATAAAACCTAGCTTAAATCCGCTTCACCACTGCTTAATGCAGGAAGATGTTGCAGCCCTTTCAAACTTGGAGGGAAATGTGAATCTTAAGCAGGCAGCCAAGATGATAACAATTCATCATACATATTGGTCCCATCCTAGCTGGAAGACAGCCAAAACAGCACTTTCAGGAGAGAAAAGACACCTTTGCCTTTTAAAGGAGCCATAAATCCCATTGATTGGAGTTAAATGCTTTCATTCTGTGGATACTGGCTATTACACCGAGCAGCGTGTAAAAGGGGGGAAGAGATCATTGGGCAACAGCAAGGTACTCAACTAATGTTCATTTTAGATGAAGTCAATATTAGACTAAATGTGTAGAGCAGTACAGCAGATCAGAGGCGTTTGAAACCTCTGGAAACATGACCATGCATAGTTTCAAGTAGCTTACGAACGAAGCCCAATACATGTCATCCTCTTTGTCTTCTGTGCTTATACCCAGGACCGCCCCTCCCTACAGGCCAATCACGCAGGCTGAATGGGGCCCCTCCTTGCGCAGGGGGCCCCGCCCAGAGGGCCTCAGCTGCTGTGCGCAGTTCTCCGTGCAGTTCTCCGCGCACCCCCCGCTGACACGCGAGAGTGAGAGGTGACAAGGGGAGCACGTCTGTAACCCGACACCGTTGCAATGAATCGACATCTGACCAATCACGGCTTTGATACGGCCACTAGTGCAGGTGAAGAGATGTCGGTGAAAAGACAGTTTTAGTCCGCCGCAAATGTACAACTTGCGAATGTTGTATAAGTCAAATTGCCAATTGCCATATTAAAACATCAGCTGCAATTCACGACATGAAGAAGGCAGTCTCTGCACAGCATATAGGCTAATGGAGATGCACTTATTTCCAGCATTCTTTATATATCATCTCACAATGT
>CALSBZ010004335.1:1050533-1085837 GCA_943591055.1 Gobionotothen gibberifrons
TGTGTGTGTGTGTGTGTGTGTGTGTGTGTGTGTGTGTGTGTGTCAGAACTGGAGAGACAGAAAATGAGCTTGCTCGTATCTGTGAAAAACAGATTAGTACGTGCTCATGCCAGAAATCTGTCGGTAAGTAGGAAAACCACTAAACACTGTTATGGGTCTCACTTTCTATTCCTGCAAAATAGGACGTTATACCGTAGGCACTGAGATCAAAGGAAGAATGTGTTGCGTTATGTGCTGTTTTTACAGGTTCTCTTTGTGGGAAGAAAAGCAAAAGATACATATTAAAATGACCCAAAGCTTTTTAATTCTGCTCAGTGACGCAAAAGTGAAGCTCAGACAAAATAACAATTGCCTTTCTCTGTGTTAGAACTGCTTCAGTGTAGACATCTGGTGCAAAGATGTGAATGATCTTTCTTCATGTATTGCTCTCTGCTGGCAGCATGAATAGGATGAGCCACGGAGCGCGGCCTGTGCTTTGTAGCACGTGTTGGGTCATGAGGCAGAATCTGTTTATGGGCATGTGTGTGTGAGACAGTGTGAGAGGCGGTGTCAGCATAGTGCAAGAACTGAGATCCAGCTCTACCTATTCCATCTCTCAGCACCACGACAGGCCCAGAGAGCATCTCAACCCCCCACATGCACACCCTGCCAAAGCATCAGGACAGGCTGCTATTCCCTAACATGCTTTTTCCATCACTCCAACGCGGAGGATCCTGACAACTTGTACAGGCGCTATGCATGTAGTGTGGCTGCCTGACCACTACTAAGTGTCAAACCATTTCTAAAGGGAAGCAGATTGAAGAGGTGTGATGAGGCTGGGGCGACAGCACAGTGTGTGAGTAACAGAGGCCACCCATGCCACAGATGTATCTGTTCCCTTATGATACTGTAAGGCACTTTAGATAAAAGCATCCACAAATGACATATCTTAGCTAAATAATTGAATTTACAAAAGTTTGGTTTATATAAAGATAATGGCTAAAAGGTCTTCAAGTCAAACAGCTTTTATGCCGGATAAACAGACTATAGCAAAACAAGTGGATTTCCATGGCGATTAAGTGCAATATAGAATCAGTGACAAAACAAGAGTGCCATAATAAATAAATAAGAGCTAAAAAATTAATTAAAATGATCTGTCAAAAATGCCACACAGTAACTGGTTTCAGCTCGTTCAATGTTCTGCTTTTAGCCTTTTAATATAATAGTAAACTGAATATCTTTTGGTTTTGGACTTTTATTGGACAAAAAAATACATTTGAAATTAAGGACGGTTAAAAAGAAATTGCGGTTTTCTGACAAAGACAACAATTGTAAAACCAGATGAAAAAAAGAATGGAAGTCTAATCAGTGATGAAAGTAAGCACATTTAAACTAAAACAGATGCCTTACTTCTCTTTTTTAAGGTCTTAAACAAGCACTTTTTTCAAATGAGTGAGGATTTAATGTGTGTTGGAAGAGAAATGTCCACTTATACCAGGGCTGCTGGTCTGCTTTTATCTGAGAGTGCCCACAACCCTGAATGCTGCAGAGCTCGCTCGGCTGCTATAGTACTTAATTTATTAAGTAATAAACTACAATGAAACGCAGACCAAATATAATAAAGCTTCAATTTATGTTACTTTCTCAGTTGCCCTCTCGTTCTTAAGGCTAACAATAGGTCAGAGGCATGATGGACTGCTTGCATGTATAGTAGGTGCTTGAAATACAACGCAATCTGTGGTGCCTTTATTGACGTCCATTCCTGCTTGTATTATTTGCAGATGAAAAACCTATTTGGACTGTATGAATAATAATATCCTACATGTTAACACTATCATATAACATTGGTTTCATTTAATGGTCTCAGCTGGAATCTCTGTATTGATTTCACGGGCACAGCAGGCCTCCTGAGATTCTCTATGGATTTTCCAGCTGCCCTCCCAATTGATCCATTGTGATTTCTCCTCGAAAAGGCCCTGCCAGAGTAAGGCATGGAAAACAGTCATCATTTCACCATCTCCTTATGTACCTTGCTCCCGTTTTCTAAACTACCTTACCTCATGGTTGTATTGGGATTCCAGACATTGTTATATTGACCCCAGAGGACGTGTATCGGTCTTTCTTTGGCAGCGCTAGAGTTGTGATTTTAGCGATAGGGTTTCCTGCTGGAAATCTTAAACGGGTTTGAAATTAGAATAAAATAACTATGAATTTGTTAGTTGGGACAAGAGGTGGGACAAGATGTTATTTCATCGAAAAGAGCTCTTACAAGTGTGAGTGTGGCAGCTGCTGCTGATTGCTCCACCACACTAGATCCACTCTCAGACAAGTGATTATGTAAATGCAGGTAAGCTTTCTCTGCCCAAACGCTGCATTTATCACCGGCTTTGCTGAATATGAAACGGCTACGATGAAGTGTCAATTGATGGGGCTCCATACACACAATCATGAGGGTTTAATCTTTGCTGAGTCTACGTTATTGATTTTGGACCTGTAAGCCGAGGTAGACTGATTACAGTGGTATGAGCTCAGAGAAGAATATCTAACGCTGTCTTTCATCAATCTAAATTATCTCGCTATTAAACTTAAATAAACCCTCACATTTAAGAGTTTTACTGCGTACTCTACTTGTTAACCTCCTTCTAAAATCCTCTGCAGTAAATAGTACATATTTCCTCATGCTGCTGCAAAAACTATGTGTCCCCTTTGGGGATCAATAAAGGCTTATGTTATCTGATTTGATTCAGATTCAGATTCAACTTTATTGTCATTACATAGTACACGTACAAGTGACGAAATGTAAGTTAGGCATCTGACCAGAAGTGCAAAATAGCAGTGCAGGAGTCTACATAATAAGAATAATTATAAATAGAATTATTGTAAATAGAATTATTATAAATAGGCTATAAACAGATGAATATATACAGTGTAAACGATCATTTATTAAAAAGGGAAAAGTAGAATCTGCCCGTTTGTTCACGCCCACTCCTTAAATGAAGCGTCAGTCACAAGGACATGCGTGTTTGTGCTGATGATGCATAAATATCAGACTGTGTAAATTGACTAACATGCCCTGTTCTCCACACAATGCTTGGCTCAGGTTATAATGTTAAGTGTTTCTTATATGCAGTGTATAATGACACTTATGGATAGACTCCCATTAAGAGCATCCCACTCTATGGTGAAGAGTATAATTGTAGTGTCTTTAGCAGCTCCCAGTAGATCGCTTCTTCAATGAAGATGAAAATTATATCTTTGCTGTTAACAATTAGCCATTGTGGGCTAGCAGCAGGGTTGTAGTCGATACAAACATAATCGAGTCCAAGTCGAGTCCAGGTACTTGAGTGTGAGTCAAGACCAATGTCCAAAGACAGTGGACACCAGGCAAGACCAAACAGAGAAACTCCTACTCTTCTGCTCTTCTGTGCACACAGGATTCATTGTTACAAAGGTATAATAGCAAATGTAGTAAAGGGAAAAGTATACAACTGGCCCATAATACTTACTAATTTGTACAATGCCTGACACACAAGACCAAGACAAATCCAACAAGTGTCCAAGAAAAGTCCAAGACTAAAGTGACACAAGTAATACAACTCTACATAGAAGTAATTGGCCTATATGTGATTTGGGGGTATAGAGCCAGTTAACCCTGCTGCTGTCTATAGTTTTTTCACAGAAGTAAACCAAGCTCCCCGGCCCCCCGTTACATGGTACTGCATCTGATTGAATCACAGTCTATGGATTCATTGTCATTTCTAAATTAAACTATGAAAAACCAGGATGAGTTCCAGTTTGCTACAAACCAGACAAGTCACAGCCAAAGGCCAAATAAGTTAATTGCCTTGTGTTAATTCCCAACTCTCTAAGCTAATGCATGTGTGAATTGAAACCAACTGTCACACTTTAGGACACAAAAGGTCATTCCCTCCCTTTCCCACCCTGCCTGTGCTTTTTAAATCTCAAACCCAGTATTGGAGGTATTCTTAACTGGGAGACAGAAAGTGTTCCTTTCAACTTCAGTTATTATGATTGAGATAGTTCTGACATCTTTGATTGTTCCCAAAAAAGAAAATACAGTTTCACAGGATAAAGAGTGGTGCACGTTCATGTCATAAAATAATAAAGGAAGATGACATCTTTAAAATAGTAGTTTGTTTGATGATGATAGGATGAAGCAGATAAAAGCCAACATAAGGCTAATGGTACACTCCTATGTACATAAGAAGATAATCCGAGTGGGGAAGCTTGATCTATCTGTTATGGCTGTTGGATCGGCCTCTATCCTCTACCCAAGACAACAGTCATCAGTCATAGCCTGCCCAGAGCACTAATCAGACGAAACATATCTGCTTCCTGGCAGCACCTCAGCCGGGGTGTTCTCTCCGTCGGACTGAGGCCGATAGACGTGTTAGTGTTTCTCAGTGGGAGACTGGGCTTTTTGTCTGATGTGTCTGCATGTTGGCTGAGCGGTGATACAGCTAGCCAGCCAGAGCCAGAGGGGGAAAAAGGCAAGACAACGAATGAGTTAGTCTCTCTTTGTAGCGAGGGAAGATGATGCACACCGCGCTGAGCACATATCTAAAGGCAAAAACTGAAAAACGGTCAATGCTGATGTAGACTGACGAGTTAGTTTCCACTCGAGAGGGGGAGGGGGGAGGGCGCCCTGCTGTTGATATGGGGCCATGGTGGACAGACGGAGCGGGTCGGAGAGAAAGAATGGAAGAGAGGGGGGGGACAGATATGGACAAAAAACAAAAGGCAGATGTCACGTGGGTCCAGAGTCGCTGATAGACGTGATGTGCAGCGCGGCGCTCAGGCAGCGGTTCAGGTAGAAAAAGGCTTCCCTTTGTGATGCAGATGACAACGCAATCAGCCCGCTTTGTCTCCGCCGATGGGCTCTGCTCCCGGGGACATTGAGAGCCAGACACTAATCCGCTGGGTTTGTGTTCTCCGGGCGCGCTCATAAAAGCAGTGTCACAGTACCTGGGGTGTGTGTGGATGGGGGGGTCTCTGAAACGAGGTCTGACCTCTCTCAGGGTACACTCTCCCTCCTCCTCTTCCTCCTTCTGTCTCTCTTTCTCCCTGCGCCCTCGCTCAGTGGCCGGCATCGCTCAGTAGAAAATGATAAGCGCCATATTGTTAATGTATGACTCAACGTGAACATGAAAGACGTGACAGGAGCCGGGCCACACTGATCAGTTCATCTCCGCTTGTCGTGCAAAGTCGGTTAGTGTTTAAAGAGTTGATGAACAAATATGGATAGAAAGAGATAATATATAGTGACAAAGATACTATGTAAAACATATTGATCAGATATGCTTAGAAAATGTTTCATGTTAAGGAAACTGCGCAAAGAATTGGGCAGCAAATTAGGCCGCCATTTTGATTGTGGGAGCTTACACGTTTCCTGTTATGAATTATATCCGGAGATACATTTCACTGTCCCCTAATGATTTCTATTCCCATCGGGTTAGGATGAATCAGGCTCTTCCTAATAAATATGACTTACAAAGAGACTGCACGGTGCCAATTAACATGTGCTAATTAAGATAGCAGGGTATAAGAACATCCTTGATCTAGATTCCTGTGTGAAATACTTGAAAGGTTACATGGAGGTAAAGCAAGTTTCTCCAAACTACTCACGTCTAGTAAGCAAGAAGACCTTATACAAACTGTATTCCTATTGGGGAAAAACTCCAATTAATTGACAGAGTTACACTGCCTGAATTAATTCATAACACGTCTGCAAACTAACAAAAGAGAAGAACAGCTCGAAGTCAATTTGATCTTGATCTTATTTCTGTCCAGTGTTATGCTCTTAGGAGTGTTGTAATATGCTCTGTAACACTGATATAAGAGCTAGCTATACTCTGTCTATTTCAGACCAAGCTGTTTTCCCAACTCCATCCTGAAACAATTATAGCCGTCCAATCAAATAGCACACCTATCCTTAAAGAACTGCAAGAAACACAAATATCCACCCCCCTTATTCATCTGATGTTCACTAAAAAATAAATGTCTAAATAATATAATAATAACTTTGCAGCGAGATTTCAATTTGATACACAATTCTTTGTTTGGAGAGTGAGTTGTGCATGAAAAAGCCTTGTATAAAAGTTTGACAAGCATGCACTACATAGGGTTAGGGTTAGGGGTTTAAACCCTAACCCTAACCCCTAACCCTAAACCCTTCAAATGGCATACATTTGTGAACATAAATAAGATGTTCTATTTCTTTCTTTTTTGTAGCTTACTGACAAACATTAATGGAAAACATCCCAGAAAAAAGGGTAAGACAATCAGGAAAGTATTTAAAAGTTAATGTGTGTATGTTTGGTGGGACTAGCGATTAACCTTAGAAGTAAATGCCACCTTTAAACCACTTAAAGTCAGATACGTCAAATGCTAAGACTTATCTGCAACGTTTAACATCGTTTAACCAACACTGGCTTTTGTTTGACATGAGCAACCCTAATATTAAGTGAGCAAGTGAAAGTGGTTTCGGCTCTTTATCTTTGTGTGTTTAAGATCTGATGAGAGATATAGATATTGCCACACTTTTTTTGCCAGGAGAATCAAGTTTGTACTTGAGTTTCTCGCATTGTTTTGTACCCAAAATAAAAATGGTGCTTATGCAAATGTGAATCCCATTTCTCAAAGCTTGTTTTTATTAAAAAATTATAATTAAAAAGTGTCTTTATATTTTATTACATTGCTATTAATCTTCTTCCCAGGCGCTTTGATGTATTACATGTTCTCCAATTGTTGTTGTCACACGTTATAACATGAGCTAGACATAAAAGTGCACAGTACTTTTCAGCAAAATAATTCAAGTATTTTGTATTGAAAGTCTAAAACACAGCTAGGCAGTCTAAAGTACTTGACATACTTTAAAGTAAACACACTTTTGGGGGGCTAATATCACATACTGGCCACAAAGACTTGAAACACCTGTTGACTCTTGAAATATTTTCATTTTCTGATAGCATCGAATAGCAGCCGGGCTCTGCAATCTAAACAGAACTGATTACAGTTCAAAGAGACAGAAGATTAAACACCTGTTCTTTCTTTTAGAAGCTGTATACTCAAAGTAATTTAGAATGCAGCAAATCTACTGTAGATGAAAATAAGTGATATAAGGCATGTGAGAGTACCACGAGCATGCTGTATACACCTATATAGAAATATTAAGTGTTGAGCCACTAGGTGCAGTCTATGGAGGTGGTGCATTGTGGGATACAGCTCAAATTCAGCTTGGCTTCTGAAGTTGTCATTCAGTGGGTTATACTGTATTTTTTTATAGTATAATAGCACTTCCCAGTGTGGTAGTTAAATTCAGAACTTTGGTAAACTGATCCTTCTGCTCTCAACTCCGTACAGTGCACTCATGGAAGTTAACATAAGCAAACTTAACTTAAATATGATACACAATACGAGCATGTAGATATGTGGGAATTACACTCTAGCAACATCCAGAACCCAAGTAATGCGCTGTGTAAAAATATTTATATTTGCCAGTGTGCATTGGGACCCTGTACCCAAGTGTGCATTGGGACCCTGTACCCAATGCACACTGTTCCAAATGGTAAACACAATAGTTGTATGTCTGCCCACACACTTACAGTACCCATCATAGATTACCATACATCAATGACTCCTTTAAGCAAACTATATACTTGTCAAAAGCTTCAAGTGATATCCTGAAGCCATTTGAGAACTTCTTTATCTCAGTTTGGAACCCGCTATTGGATTTCCTTAACTTCAATTTTCACATGTACCACAAGCTGAAACATCACTATTTTAGCATCACCTCCAGAGGGCAAATATGTGTTGAGAGGAACAAGGCGGAAAGAATGAAGAGCTGGCTCATGGCGGTGAACCACAGCCGTCAGAGTCAAACAGCTGAAAGCATGGAAACAGTGTGGAGCACTCCATCATGTCCTGAGCTGTATCCTTAGTTAAATTGGTCGAACATGCTGGAGCCAGGAGCAACTTTTTTGCTCGCGGAGCCATCTGGGACACAAACCTACATCACTGAAACCCCCATGTGAAGGTTTTAACAAAGCTGACATAGACCACGGTTGAATACATACTGTGCAGGGGCCTCAGAAAGCAAAGCAGCCCACTCAGTAACCTTATGCAATGCTACATTTTCTAAGCAAAACAGTGACACTTCTGACTTAATCTAACCTAAAGGTAGCCATAGATGTCTCTGAAATGTGACACCCCCCCCCCCCTTCAAGTGAAACAACTGGTACCGGCACTAATTGAAATTTTGCATGCAAAGTGACAATGCCTGGGCCCTCGGCAGCATGGATTAAGGCTTGAATAGAGACAGATTCTTTGTGAAAGCCTACTGTGGCGGTTGGCGTGCAGGCCCGCTCCCCGCATCTGCTCATTGGGTGAACTGAGAAAACACTGGATTGTATACGGTCGCTCATTTTACCTTTATCTAATCCCATTTCGGAGCCCACCTCCGTGTGTCCTTTGTTACTCTCCCACAGAATGTAATGCTTCCATGTTACACTCACACATCCATTCCTTACAAAAAACTATTCCGGTCAGAAACAGCTACAGGATTTACATATGAAAGCATCTTTACCAAACTTGGCAGGATGTTCAAAACATTAACAATCATACTGAGCCTTGAGCTGTCATACTGATTATTTTTTGTGAGGAAAAATGGTACTGAAAAGAATATGCAATGTATGAAAATGTAATATAATGTACAAGATTAATTCAAATCAAACAATTGAAAAATGTTAAACTTGGCCAGTGTTTGCCAACTTTAAACTGAGTGGGCTCCAGTGCTCAACAGAGCACTGAAGGAATGCAGCGCATATTGAAATGCAATCAAATGTGCTAGACATTTTTTAAAGACTCCATGCTGTGATCTCATTCTACCCTACTTCGCCATCCTCTACTGTGGTTTCTGTCCCATTATGGTTCCTTCAAAGACAAAACAAAGACATTTGTTGTATCAAAGTCATTTATCAGCCGGCGGACCCCAACAACAACTTGCATACAAGTCTGGAGGAGGTTGTTGTTGCGACATGGCAACACCAATCGTCCCAGAAAACATTTGCTGTGTTTGCACAGTACAAACTGTAATACCACAACAGAAGAAGGAGGGGGAGCAGGGGGGGTTGAAAAAGCCAAATGATCCGTCTTGTAAATTTCATCTCCTCCAAACAATACAGGCTACTGCAATTTTATAACCGGGAATGAATCGGAAAATATCCACTCAACAGAATTAGATGAGCGCCATTGTTAGCATGGCTGTCAACTGAGCACTGATGACGATGAATGGGGTAAACTAATGACGGGATGTGTTTTCATAGACGTGTTGGACATAGTCGGGATAATTTCCTTGGCAGTTTTACCTCCATTAATTTTCAAAAAGAGCCCGTTAGTTTGTGTTAACTAAACCAATAAGAACTGGCTTCAATGGCAGATTACGTTACCGCTAATCAACTATTTAGAGTTATTTCACCTTCCATGGGGTAAACTCATTTTGTAAACTGGTAAATGCTACTGATGAGTAAATATTACATTAATATGCAGTCCAACATGGTGATTCTTACAAAAGAGTAGTCTGGATAAATTGCTGAGGAAAAAGCTCATGGGCTAAATTCAAACATAAGCAACTCAAAGCATATTTCAAACTGGTGTGTTGACACTATTCACAAAATGGATACTAGTTACAACACACAGCTAGGATTTTCTTAAATTTGGCCCCAGTTTAATCCAATAATCCTCTCAAGTAAGGCCCCTGCCTGATCTATTGATTATTTGTAACAAGAAGTAATCCTTCACATGCTTGTGCGACAGAATACTGCTACACTTCACTCACTGTGTTAGTATTTCATTTGAACTCCACGCAAAAAGTAGCATATAGTTGTTGTTTTTCTTAAATCAAACCATTCCCACAGTATCACTCTCAAGCAATCAACGAATATTGCAAAGTAGCACACAATAACGTCCGTCATTAAAAAACAGAACTATGCGAAGATGTCACTCTTTATTAAACAAAATAACAATGGATAAAATGTAGTCTCCCGGCACTAAACGTGTCAAAGTGATCCACTCGGGACTTCTTTTCCGTTGCATGCTGGGACGTTTTTCTTTTTCGGATTATGGCTGCAGTGACCTCTTTTTCAACCCTTTATTTCTCATACGTAAACCATCCTTGCAATTTCATTGGACAGTCGGCTAGGGTGATTCACAGGGTAAAATGGAGGGGGTCTGCATTGGGATGGCGGCGGCGGGACTAGCTGGTGTACGAATCAGAATGTAAAACACCAAGGGCCCGAAAGGCACTGCATTAGCATATATTACTGTATATGCAGTGAAACACTAAACATCAACGGCACTTTCCTTTTTCGAGTAAGAAGTGTACTTCAATACACTGAAAAAAACTCCTGAGGAACTGTACGGATTGCTATTTGAGGCAGTGTATGCCCTCAGCTTACAAAACAGTATATTTTAGCATGTGGATATAGACAAACTGTAACCGTGGCCATGTTTGCGTTTTAGACAGACATAATAAACACGGGGAAATGGAACACTATGTTGTGTGAATACGTTGTTATTTTTGGCATTTTTCACATCCTGCAGTTCCTTTGCTTTTAGACAAAATTAAAAATGGAATCGACTAAAATGTTATGATAATAATCAAGCAACCATGATGTCCGTTATTAAAGGAAAACCAATAATATTTTTTAAATCAAGTTAATGCACAGAGATAGTACGAGTTTGCCTGAATATATTTTTTGTAAATCTATTATATATTCAGTGTATATGTTAATATTCAATACATTATTCAAAAAACTAAGACGTAGCACATGAAGGTATAATGTATGCATAATCATTTAATATTACCTGTTTTTTACTATGCTTGGGAAACGTTTTGAAATATGATGAAAAAGAGTATAAATTACGATAATATATTTTTAATATATTGAAATAAAATAAGAAATTAGGGATTGCATGAAATGCATGTTGTGGGCTACATTGTTTGTTGTATGTGTATTGTGTGGTTTAAATGCCCGGACTGTAACTATGTTGTACTAAAATAATACATACTGGAATGATGTCTAGAGAAAATCTTTAAATAAAGCTTTGACAAAAATGTCAAACTTGCCAATGTGAAAACATCTAAGTAAGCTTTCAAGATTGCTTAGGTCTTGGATATGAAACTACATTAAAACCATAACCAGCTGCAGACCAGCAGTCAGTAGAACTCTGCATAAATACGCACAGCGCTTGTCAAAGTCTGAGCCAGTCCTTCATTGAGCCTGACATGTCCTTCGAGATTTGTTTTACCTATAAGGGACGTTACAAATTATTTTACAGTAAACATACAGCCAAATAGTTGTATTCCTGCTTTTCCTTTTGTTGTTGTCTTATCCTGTGGTTACATTTAAATGAGCTTCTCAGCTCCACCTGTAATTTTGAGGTTACTGACCAGAGGAAGAAGATATGTTTGTGTCCTGTCAGAATCCTGAAAATAGCCTGAATAAATTGATGACTGGGCTGACACTTTCCATTCCACATTGTGGCCAATGGCTCCTGTCTTGACACAGGGAAAACTGTGAATTAAAATTCAGCTTCATATCACACCCTTTAATTAAAAAAAAAAAAACTTGGCTTTCATAATCTCTACATTTAAAAAAAATAAAATGTCAGAATAATAGTCCCCATTAGTGCATAGGTCTTGTGTATCTAAGTAAAAAAGTGTAATAAGATGACCAGTATTTTACTTTTGAGAATCACATACATACTGCTGTAAACACATCGGCCTATTATAGAGATGATTTTTGCCATTCAACCTGTTTCATTGTGTTTTGAGCCACGCTGCCTGCTGCCTTTTACTGCTTAGCAAAGCTTTCGGTACAAATGGCTGCATAGGGACCGGCATTGCCTTCTGTAAATTAAGTACAAAGATTTTTACTGTGTATTTAATGCGCATTTGGACTCGGACATACTAAAACAGGTTAAAGGAGACGTATATCTTTCACCAACTGAGACGAACCAGTGACACACCTCCACGGACACACAGCATGCGACCCTTTTGACAGATATTTAACGTTTTCTGCCTATCGTTTGTTCATATATTACTCCCTTATTAACGATATTAACGATCAACAACATCACATCAGTATGGTCTACCTGCGGGGATGCGGGAGCGTGTTTTTGTCTCCCACCACCATCCCTTGCCTGAGCTGAGTGTATGTGTGAGTAAACGCCACGTTGTAACAAATTAATACATATTTACGGGGATGAAAAGTGGTACATTTTCCGCAGGCTTGGTCAATTAAATGAACAAACATCCATGCACACGCTTTGTCTCAAACTCAAAGCCGGCAAGATGCGGCTCTAACCGCGCTGGGATGAAAACATTAGCTTACCTTCAACAGCTATTACGGCCGGTATGGTCCATAATATCCATAGAATATCCATTATTGGTCACTTAAAACTCCCAGACATTCAAATAAAATAAGTCCCGAAAGCCATTGACAGCACAGGCAGAGAGGGGACAGGCGGTCCTTCACCTCCAATAGAGCGACCCCAGATAGCAGAGAAAACCAACTCAAATCTGAACCAAGTTTGGGCCAAACCAAAAAAACGACAGACAGAGGGGAGTATCGAGCAACACTGAAACACAGCAACGCAGTTTTGCGCTACATTAATCACGTCATTTTGCTATTGATTAAAAACGACTTGAAAATGTATATCAGTTATGATGGAGGAGTTACAACATTTAAATTATCAGTGCAAACGCTCGTTAAAAAGGACCCTTGAACCCCTTCACAGCCACTTCAATTCACCCCGCTGTCAATCATCCAGAGGACAGTCCACACAGCCTTACCTAGTGATAATTAAGTGTTTTGGGGCCATGTGGGACATTTATAAAAGATGGAGCTACTTATTCTCACCTCCACACCGCTCGACCTGGCTATATTGGTGATTATATTGTCTGAAAAAGCTTCAGGGAGACCACTATGATGCTCTAATCTGCACGTCTTGAGAGACGTTTGGCGCTGTAAAAGGTGACGAACACGGAGAACAATTAAAGTAAGCTAACATTTTCTTATACCTTATTTTCTTTCAATATTCCTTTTTGAATTTGTTCCCACTTTACAGTTTGCCACTTAGCCTTCCACCTAGGCCGTAATTTGCTTGTTTGGAAATGGATTTCTGTAACTGTAAAAAAAAGTGCAAATATTATAATATTGTATTACAATTATCTGATAATATCAGATTATCGTTAGTTTTAAGCAAGTTGTTCCTTTTCTTTATAAATTGGAGTGGTAACGTTTTAAATTACTGTTTCATTGATGTACGGATGATTTATATTCGTTTTTATATACAATGTGTACATTTTAGCCTTTATCATTAATTGTATTAATTTAATTTTAATCAAATGAATTGTTTAGCCTAAAAAACACATTTCCTTCATCTTTACAGCAGCCAGAGTATTTACTTATAATTGCATACTGTAAAGGTTCTTTATTACAGCATTGAAATTGGTTTACATTTGACATGCTATGATCTATGTGATATGTAATTCAGGATAATACCTTTTTTTTGTTAGCTGTGTGTAATTTAACATTTGCTAGGCATAATTGCTTGAAAAAGAACTTGTCTGTATATATAATTCAACATTTGATTCATGTTAAAGCTTTTGTAGCCTAAATTGCTACTTTCCCCCTTTTTTTACAACAAGTCAGTTTTAAAGTCTGAACTAAATGCCCCTCTAATAAATTAAAAGCTATGAGACTGAATAGGCTGCAGACTGAAGGCCATTAGGCTACAATGGGGACTGGTCATGGTTATGGCTCTATTCATGCTGTAAAAAAGTGCAGTATGGTATTAAAGTGTAGGCTTAAAAATATAAGAAGGAGTTACAATTCATTCTATAATTGAATATAACAGGCGGCATAATAGCTGAGTTTGCATCCACTCTCTTCAAAACAGCCATTGAGTGATTTAAAAGAATTGTTAAGTCTAGTTAATGACTTGGCAGGATACAAAAAAAGGATTCATGCTTTTCCTTAAGTGGTCCATTAAAGATTTATAACTGAGGGGGATATCTATTCATAATATAAAAATGAATGGAAAAATAACAGTGAATGTGAAATCAATATATATTGGTTGCATTGATTTTTCTTTGCGCAGTAAACAAGCTGACATTTGCATTTGTAAGACCGCTACATCATTAATTTGATCAGTCGAGCAAGAGGTGCTTTAGAAAATAGTCTTGTAGTTGAATGGGGACCAGCCCTCTGTCCTCCATGCATCACAAGGAAGGCATCATGTGACAGAACAAGCCTTGTTGTCAATTGGGTATAGACCTGAACAGCATTTTTTCCCCAATAACCAAAGAGTGAACGCTGAAGTGAAATGTAACTTCCTCCAGAATGCAAAACTTTCCTTCCTGTTCATGAATCATCGTAGAGCCATAATCAGTTGATGTGGTCTTGGCTCAAAGTACTTTGAGACATGTCAAAATGAATCATTAGAAATTATTTAAATTGAGCCGTGTTTGCATTGAGTTGATTTAAGTTGGCACGATGGAGTATTGTAGCAGCAATACTGGCAGTCATTTTACAACAAACGATAAAAATGCTATACCTAAAATAAATATGCTTATTAATTATCATAACAACTTTTATGAGTTTTCGGCTGTTTTGGTAGAATTACTCAAAAAAGGTCCAAGTTGTCAGTGATGGAGGGCATAAAACGACATCTGAAGTTATTGTGCAGGCCATGGCCATATTTTTTAATTCCCAAAGAGTAGTATGAAACCGATTTCCTGCTCCAGAAGCTGCTAGTAAAAATCCAGTTTCTTTAAAGAGAGTTATGATGGGTAAAGAATAAAACACAGGCTGCTTTTTTGATATGACAGGCATGAAGACAGATGCCATAGGGACAGACTGAAGCAGCTGCAAAAATGATAGATATCCTTTGTTTGAAGATACCCAGAGAGAATGCATGATACAAATGTATAATGTACACAAAAATGTCTAATTGCTTTCATACAAAGAAAGTGACAGACAGGGTGACTTGAGGCAGTCATGAAAATGTGGCTTTCATATGTGCCCATTGGGACAGTACAAAGGATGCAGCCCTAAAGAGATACCTCATTAATGGAAAATATGGAGTCACTAAAGCTGGACAAGAAACAAGAAACAAGAAATTATTTGGCATGAAACTTGCTTTTTTTATGACGTGGCATAAGGCTGTAAGCAGCAGGAATCGCATGGGTTAAACGAGCCAGGCTGATTTATTTGCCTGCACTGAGTTCCACTGTATTGATTCCAGGTCACTTGACTGGCTGACTTCAGATCATGTTCAGGTGACTTCAACACAGATGGAACAAACCGGCAGGGCACAGAGAAAGTAGCTTTCACCTCTATAATGAGTTCCATACAGATTCAATATTGACCTGAGCCAGAAGAGAAGTGAAAGATGTAGAAGAAACAATATTAATACTGCCCACAGAGATGTTTCTGCCACGCTATGTTAGAATGGCGGCATAGTAATACAATATGTGTAATGCAAAGCAGAGATGGCTGAATTTGGCATAAATCCTCTCGTGCTCCTCTGTGTAATCCAACATAGAGTACATTACGTTCCCGAAGAAGTAGAATCACAGCAGCAAAGTTTAGCAGTAACGGTGGCTTCTGAAGTTTACAGTAAACATCAAACATACTCTAAAATACATGCAACAAATTACGTGGTAAATTAACCCATAACAATTTGCACCAGGTGTCCCAAAGACAAGTTGCTTTTATCATGCAGTCCACTATTGTTTGCGTTGTAGAGTCTACATCATGTGAAGGGATTTAAGTAAAGCTATAGCCGCATTAAATCAGAGCAGAATTTTCTTGAAATGATTTAGCGAGTAGGCATTAAAAAAAATGCCATATGATATATATTTGTCTTAATTTATGCACTTTTGACCAATAAACAAAAACAATATTAATACAATTAATCCGTAGAATGACTATAGGACATGATACATTGATGTTATATGTCATATAGATTAAAAAGTGTTGTAATTATTCAAATGTCTTTTCTTTGTGTTAAGCATTAGTTCAAAACCACCGCAATTACTTTTATAACCATTTAAGTTGCCATTCACATTATAAGTTTACAATAGATTTTCTCTAACATTTTAATAAAAAGAAAAATGCTTTCTAATTTAATAATATCCAATAAAGCCCATACAAACTAAAATAAAAATTGATAGTGTTATTAATAGCAGCTTTTGTTACTTATTGGTATTATAATTGTCATTTAAGTTCAAAATCCCAGTTTCTGCCACATAGGTTTATTTCATAAATGTCTTGACCTTACAAAGGAAAAAATGTCAATGAATCTGATTTATCACAAAACATTTCAAGTGTAAATCTTAAATCGATCTATTTTAATAAAATGTTTAAATGATATTAAACCTGTCATAATGAGTATGCATATGACATTCTTGAACACAAATTGTACAGGGATTTATTAAACTTCAGACAAAGGTTACCCCTTCATTGTCCTAGTTTCAAAGAGGGATCAAAATGTAAATGTAACACATTTTATATAAAAATCTATGAAATACACAACCAAAACGAAACAAAAAATGTAAATATTTGTTGGGTTAGTATGTGAAGAGGAGACGTGGATTTACTTTCCAAAGACGTGCTATGTGTCGTTGCATCAACACTGCCACCCAGAGTTTAGAAAGTGAACATTAGTATTTATATCTTTCAATATACTGGTCATTTTCATCAAACACTTTGTAGACTAAGGTCACTTTTTTAAATGAATTGCAGGTGCAGCTTTTTATATTCTATGCCAGGTAATATTAATTAACTGCTATTCGAAAATTATTCAATATCCAGTGAGATTACGAAAAGGAAATGCTTGGTTGCTCCGAAAACAAATAAAAGGATCAATTAAAAATACCTATGAATAAATTATAATATAATTATTCTTACAGTTCACGTTGTTTTTTTCTAAATAAAATACATACATGTATACATGGTCTGCAAAATGTATAGAAAACAAGGACAGAGGGAATATAACAGGTATGCTTTGTCATTTTATTCTGTATGTACCCAATATGGAAACTAAATAATATGACAATTGGGAGGCTGTGGCTCAGTGGTTTAGTGCGCTGATTTTCAAATCAGAGGATAGCAAGTTTGAGTCCCACTGCAGTCAGCATGTCGTTGTGTCCCTGGGCAAGACACTTCACCCCAAATTGCTCTTGTGGAGCCCACAGTAGTGAATGTATGTTAGTCGCTTTGGATAAAGGCGTCTAACAAGTGAAATGTAATGTGTAATGTAATTCATATATGATGGTCACACTAACGTTTGATAAAAGAGTGTTTTCGTTGTCAAATAATATAATTTAAGTGTGCATGAGTTAGTTCAACATAAAGCAATATTTATGGTGTTGTTTTCTGAAGTTCAAATTAATGATTTAGCCATGTTGTCATGTGATATCCTCTGATAATCATTCACCTTAATGGGTTTCAACTTCAAATTAAAACCAAATAATCATCACTGATCCCGGTTATCTGAAGTTAAACAAACGCTCTTATTGGTCAGCCAGGATGAAATAAAGGTGATGAGGGTGAGAATGAGTTCCTATAGATCCTAAGCTGTTCTTATCCTTTGGGATATTTATCTTGAACCGGAGCCCATTGAAAACATGCTCTCTGGGCTGGAGTCGATTTCACCTTTAGTCTTAAAGGGCTTTACGGTGAAGAATTGCACCCATCGGCTTCGGCAGCTGGATAAAGAGAGAGGAAATAAAATGGTACCGCTTTCCATAAAAGTTGGTGTGTGAGAACCCTGACTCTGTGGAGAATCTGCTATACGGTATCCTCTAATCTAGAAATTTTGCCTGTGGGTCAACCTCAACGCAGACTGAGTTTATAAAGCAATAGAGAAGAGCTGGCTGGATTGAAAAGGAACCAAATCCAACTTGAAAAATACAGGTTTTTAAATGTTTGTTAAATGCATCTTCTTTTTTCTCTGTCTTAGTCAGGGCAAACTTTGATATACGGTCCTAAATTAAATAACACGACCACAGGGACGTAAAGGCATTCTTAGTTGTTATAAAAAGGCAGAATTATTTAATGAAGCTGAAGAAAAGATCGGCCTATACTTCTTATCTTTCATGAATAGTCTACATCACCCCACTTCAATCCAACCTCGCACCCACCGGCGTATTGGTTTACCCCAGCTAAACATTTAATTCAATCCCACTAAGTTGCTCAAGCTTTAATTAAATAGACCAAAAGCCTTGGCAGGATTTAATTTACTCTCTTGTTAAGTGAACTTTACAGACACAGTAGAACTTTCACTGTGGGGAGATTGAGAGTGGATGCTAGCACTGAAGTCCTTTTTTTTCGCTTCTTTATTATTAAATTACACAAATGTATAGGACTAACTTGTGTTTTTCCTGACAAACCAGGTCAGGTGAAATGAACAAACGAGGTCAGGTGAAATGAGCGTCTTCTTCGGCGTATGGTGACTACTGACTACTTAAAAAAATTGTGTTTAAATGATACACGCCTGTTTGAGGGCAGACAACACTTTATATAATCATAATAAATCTAAGCACTATTGCCATAAAGCATAGGCCCAGTTAAAGTGATTCAGCTGACAGTCATGATGAAATGAATGCCTTGATGAAATGGCAGTCATCAATCATGGCTTTGGTTTTTGAACGCTAACATCCCCTATAAGCTCTCTGCTAATTGATATGAACTGTTCGCATAAATCAGACGCTGCGTGTTGATGCCGTTTACACCGTGGTTTCAGAAGCCACACACAAGTCGACAGTCATTCTCCTGTGATGTGGACTTGAGATGATAAGACAATTTACATAAGTGTGGATTCACTTATATCTTTACTCGGAACTGCTAGGATGCCCTTCAAAAAGATGTGATCTTCTAAATAAACTGCTTTCTTTTAGGAAGAAAATGTGTATTTAGATGTTTCATTTGACCCACGGAAAATACTTTAGTAGCATATTGGTATTGGGATATAGGCTGCTTCTCACTTCTCTTATTTTTAATTTCCTCGCTCCTCTGTATCACCGGAAGTTGATTTGTCTGCACCATCTTGAGTAGCGTCCCACTGCCCTTATTTGTGCCGGAGGATCGAGGAGCGATAATGGAGGAGCGATAATGGAGGAACCACCAGACCATCCTCTGGTGAAATCCTCAGCCACTCGCCCCGGCCCCTTAGTGTGTATCGCTCACTGATTGGACGATGCAGCGCATGCACTGATCTGATGCTTCTTGACATGAGAGCAGTTTCCCAGCGGAATGAAGAAAATACATGAAACTCACGAGAGTCACTCCTCCTTGTTTTGTTTCAATTCATGTATCATTTAGTTACACATATGTGATATATCTGAACAACAAAGTGGTCAAAAATCTTTTTATTCATTTATTGGAAACATTTTCATGATCGCTTTTTTTGTTTATACATTTTAAGAATGGCTTTTATCTTTTTTGAGAATGAGTTCTTATTTTATTTGGGTCTGCAAAAAAAAAGGATTCTGGCTCCCACAGACCGGTTATATAAGTCCATTTATTTTAAGAAAGTACTCCTAATATCAACTTGAAACCTGTATAAAAGACACCTGTCCACAGAATCAATCAATCAGATTCCAACCTCTCCACCATGGGCGAGACTAAAGAGCTGTCTAAGGACATCATTGTAGACCTGCAGAAGGCTGGCATTGGCTACAAAACCATCAGCAAGCAGCTTGGGGAAAAGGAGACAACTGTTGGTGCGATTATTCGGAAATGGAAGGAAAAAAAATTGACATCAATCAACAATCAATCACCCTCGGTCTGGGAATCCACACAAGATCTCTGATTGATGATCATGAGAAAGGTGAGGTATCAACCAAGAACTACAAGGGAGGAACTTGTTAATGATCTGAAGGCAGCTGATACCACAGAGCCAAGAAAACTGTTGGTAACACACTACACCATGATGGATCAAACCCTGCAGCGCCCGCAAGGTCCCCTGCTCAAGAAGAACATGAAAGGCCTGTCTGAAATTTGACAATGAACATCTGAATGATTCAGAGAAGGCTTGGTAGAAGGTGATTTGGTCAGATGAGACCAAAATGGAGGTGGAAACTTTATGCTTGGGGGTGTTTCTCAGCTAAGGATGTACGGGGCCATGTACTGTAACATCTTGGCCAATACCCTCCTTCCCTCAGCCAGGACACTGAAAAAGGGTCATGGATGGGTCTTCCAGCAGGACAATAAACCTGAACATACGGCCAAGGCAACACAGGAGTGGCTAAAGAAGAAGCACATTTAGGTGATGGAGGGGCCTATCCAGTCTCCAGACCTTAATCCCATGGAAAATCTGTGGAGGGAGCTGAAGCTTTGAGATGCCAAGCATCAGCCTCAACACCTTAAGGATTTGGAGAGGAACTTCAGAGAGGAGTGGACCAAAATCCTTCCTGAGATATGCACAAACCTGGAGACCAGCTACAAGAAGTGTCTGACCTCTGTGCTGTCCAACAAGCGTTTCTCCACCAAGTAACACATGTTTTGCAAGGGGATCAAATACTTATTTCCCACAGTGTAATGCATATCAAATTGTATATGTTATATAATGTCAATTTCTGGATTTTCTTTTTGATATTCTTACTCTCACTGATAAATGAAACCTACCATTACAATTATAGACTGTTCATTTATTTGTAAGTGGGCAAACTTACAACATCTGCAAGGGATCAAATACTTATTTCCTCCACTGTATGTCAGTGAGCGCCTGGTCAAACAGACAAAGCCCATCAAAGATCCCATTAAAAGGAAAAACCTCCCTCTATTCAGCCAGCCTCCAGTCCGAGAGAAGTCCAGGTCCCACAACAGCTCTCATCTCTGAAGAATGACTGTTCTCTGTTCTCTAGGCTGTACATTGTATCTGAGATACGTGTTGGAAGTCTGGATGAGTTTTTTGGGATTAATTATGTGAAATATAATAAACTTGAAAACCAGGCATGTCCATCATCATTGTCACAAATGGGCAAGCTCAGAACTGGTACCAAGTCAGACTTGGTGGGCTGTTTGGAGGACCTGATTTATTTACAAGATAATGCATCCCACCCCATCAAGCCCTCATCCTTGATGGGGCTACTCTTGTGAACATGCTACGACCTGGTGCTGCAAAGAAGTTTTTTTATTATGCGCAGAAAGCATTCTCACCATACATCCTGTCTCAGCTGGAGCATGTCAGCAGAATTGATGTGGGATGAATATTTCCCCGAAAGTCTGAAGGCTGAAACACGCAGCAAGAGAGGGAAGGGAGTTCATAGACGCGTTGAGCCATCCAGTGTCATTCCTGGAAACTGGCCAGAGTTTCTGCGCATAGAGAACCGCAGTGACGCGTCCTAAAACCCGGAAGTAAGTTAGCATTTTTACCACTTCCGGTTCCTTCGATAAAAAGCAATGCAATTTCTCCATAGGATTTTGGAAAATAGCTGGAAATAAGGTCTGTGTTTGACACAAATTGAAGAGACAGATAACGTTTTGTTCTACGACAGCAGTGACCCCGCTGGTGATTTTTGAAGAGTTTACGTGTGTGAAAAACGATGGTTGTTAACATGTGGCTGAATAGGACTACAGAAGTTGTCCAGGCCGTTTTACGTCATTACACCGAACACGTAAAACACTCCCGCTAAGTTTGTTTGCCCTGTTCTACTTGAAAGCAAGTACCTGCCTCCTGCAAACTGTTCAAACAAACGCTTCAACTTGTACCATTTACAATCTGTATGTTTGAATATGGATCTTAAGTTGGCGTGACGTTGAAGCAGCGACCCTGCTGTAGTTCGTTTATAGCATAACGTTAGCATTTAGCTTCTTGCGACTAGATTTATGATTCGAAAATTATAAAAGTAGGGTAGACATGTGGATATTATCCGGCTGAACAAAACGTGATCCGTCTCTTAAATGTGTTTCAACCACAGACCTTATTTCCAGCTATTTTCCAAAATCTTATGGAGAAATTGCATTGCGTTTTTGACGAAGGAACCGGAAGGAGTTTACTTCTGGGTTTTAGGACGCGTCACTGCGGTTCTCTATTGAAGACAAGAAGGCTGAACTGTTCTTCTTCCTGGCAACCAGTGTGACAGCCCTCAACACTGGCAAACACATAATCAGTACTTGCAACATGCATCCTACTGCACCTAGGAGATGCTATATCTCAGTGGGTCTCAAACGTTTTGATCACAATGTATGTAAACACATATTTCCAAGGCACTCCTTTATAATTATTGGGATAAAACAGGTTTGAAATCATTCCAATGTATACTATAGGACAGTAAACCAGACATATCGTTTTAAACTGGAGAGATAAAAAAAGATGCATAAATAAAATAGTAAAATAAGATATGAATGAACAACAAAAATAAAATACGTTACATGTATTTGTTATTGGCTATGGTAGGTTATTGGTTATGTTCACATACTTATTTAATTATTAAAATGTAAACCGATCTTTTTCATATGGGTGTTTAGAGTTGTACCCCCTAGATCTAGTCTCTAGTAATTCTGCTTAAAGTGCACCAGATTGAAGCATTTTACTTTAAAATGTTCAAACATGTCTTCCCGGTATGCCTGAGAAGGCAGATATGCTTGTTTTTCTCAACAAGAACTGTTTTAAAATGGGGGGGGGGGGTTCCTTTAAAAGTTGGACTGTTGCACTGTTGTAGCTTCAGTGGTTCTCAGGTTACAGTTACATAGCACTAAATATAAACAGACTGATTAATGTGAATATTACTGTAAACTAACCTGTGTAAAAGTTTCTCGAATAAATGTAATTTTTTTGGTGGAAGAAGCATGTATCATTTTTTTACCCTGCCCCTCAAAGAATCGGAATTGAGAACCGTTAAGAACCGGAATCGAAAAGTAGAATCGGAATCGGAATCAGAGTCGTGGAAATTCAAACGATACCCAACCCTAGATGTGGTAGTACTGGCCCAATCCCTCAACATCACTGCTGTGTGTTGCCTTTGGAGCTGGGAAGAGTTTTCGGCATGTAGCAGCTCATGAGATGGCGAGGTCACTAGGTCCAGATCGATGCATAGCCTTACCAATGTTCCATGCATTTACTGGATGTGACAGTGTCATCTTTTGGTGGCAGGGGCAAGAAGACGGCGTGGGATACATGGATGACGTTTGATGATGTCACTAGAGCCTTCTGTGCCTTGGCTGCCACCCCAGACTCTGTGCACAACTGGATGGAGCCTCTGGAGCTATTTGTGGTATTGTTGTATGACCGCACTAGCAGCCAGGAGTCAGTCAATCAGGCACGCAAGTAGCTCTTCACCCAGAAAGATAGAACAATTGAAGGATTCCCCCCAACACAAGCAGCATTGATTCAGCACACAAAGAGAGCTCCCTTCCAAGCTGGTCACTTCTGGGGACAGATGATGTTTGCAGCCCTTGAACTCCCATCCCCAGGTGACTGGGGTGGAAGAGGAAGGCCACCGGTGGATGGGAAGTTTACTGGACCACATTACCAGGCCTGTCGTGAACTCCTCCACTGTGGATGCAAAAAGGGGTGCAGTGGACAATGCAAATGTGTCCAGGTAGCAATTCAGTGCAGTGCCCTTTGCCACTGTGGTGGACTGTGTTTTCAGAATTAAGTCTGCATTTAGTTGAAAACCTGTAATATTACATATATATTATGTAACATGTATTACTTCACCATAATAAATATGTTAATGGTTTACTGTGTATTTTGTTCCCTGAATACCAGATACATGTAGTTAGCTACATTCTAGCATGTTGTAAATAGTACCAATGCATTCCCCATCCTTGAAAATGTAAGATTAGCCACCAGAATCAAGATCCTAGGTGGTCTAGATCCTAAGCTACTGGTAACAGAACAACCAATGGCGGCCATTTTGAAATGTCACGAAATGTCATGTTTTTATCATCAAAAGCACAATTCATTCACATATCTGCTGAAGGCTAAGGCTTGTTTGAGATGAGCGAGACCGACGCAGACCTGCGCAATTGCGATCGCCGTCTTGCTAGTGCCTTGCATGATGGTTAGTTATTTTGTCCGACTTGCTCTGGAGGCTCGCCTACATGAGACGTTGAAATATAGCGGGACAAAGACGCCCGCAGACTTGAGAGTGAGGCGGCACAGTTACTCTCCACGGGCTGCGGAAGCAAAATGCTTGATGGGAAACGACTCGCTGGTATCTCGAGCTGAGCGCTCATTGGTGGTTTTTACCCCGTGCTGGTGATGAAACTCTCCAATTGGCTCGGCAGAAGTTTTTTGTTGTTTTGTGTCAGTTTTACGTCGCCACTTCCATTCACATTTTTCATCATTGTTCCACAATGTTTATCATCATGAAATTAATATCTATATATGTTATACAGGGGTAGACATTAAGGGTCTTTGTATTATGTATTATCACTGGCCCGGAGCATTCGTCCAAAAAAAATCGACTAATAATGAAGACAATTAACACATTTGTTGCAATAGTAATTTACGCACTACATTACTACTTGTACTACAACATTTTAATCATCAGTTCTTCCTCATTTTCCTCAATTGTTCATATTTGGTTTATTAAAATAATTATATTGTGGTCATTGTTAAAAAATGTCTGCTATTATGAGTATTATTATTAGTATAATGCACTTTCTGCCTTCCTGTCATTATCAGGAGTTAGAAATGTAATGGCTATGTAATAGATTAGAATAGAAACTTCATTATCCTAAACTGCTGGGACATTTCCCTATAGCCATTACCTTTATATTTTCTACTCTTCAATGACTTGTCAGCATAGGTCGCCATTGATGTACAGAGCCGACAGAAGACCTTGTTTATATTGGCATCATATTGAGAGGTGCAGTGACGCGTCCTAAAACGAGGAAGTAAGCTGCTGGTTCCCTCGACAAAAAAGCAGTGGGATTTCTCCACAGGGTTTTGGGAAATAGCTGGAAATAAGGTCTGTGGAAAACAAACCTGTTTGATAAATGCACGTTTTGTTCAGCCGGATAATATCCACATGTCTACCCTACTTTTATAATTTTCGAATCATAAATCTAATCGATAGATTATAAAAGGGTTTTATGACGCGTCACTGTACCACTAGAAGCCAACTCCATCGATCAAGCTGGCTGAAACTTTCCCTCCCTCTTCTTCTCATGCTACCTGTCACTCTCCTTTAACTCCTCCGGTGACTTTCTTTTATTTGAAGATAGTTTTTTGCCCGGCGCTTGGCCGGTTACCGCTGGTATTAAAAAAATGTTGGCGATATGGTGGCGCGATAGTCTGTAGTGAAGGAGCGCGCTCCCGCTCACGGGAGCCTGCTCGCGCTGGCTCTGCAGCAAACAGCTGTTTGCTTTTCACCCAACAATGACAACCGCCTCACGAAACGCTATGTTGTAGCGTTAATAAGCGAAACAATTTAATAACATTGCTAGTCAAAATACCAATACCACAGGACCATTTTTATTTTTTAAAGCAATATTTTTAGTGGCCCGAGCGGGCAAGTGGAAAGTACGTTATGCTGGCCCGGGGTGTCTAAATAGTGCTTCCGGGCCAGCGGGCCATTTATAATGTCGAGCCCTGATTATACTATACTTGCACTGCTTACAGTTTTCATGCTTTATATATCTTAGCATATTCATACACACTGTTCATACTGCTCACAGGCTGCTGTGTATAGCTAGTGTATTCATACCCCTCACTGTTTATTCATCATTCAATTCATTCTATATTTTATTCTGTGGATTGTGTACATTACTTTTCACTTTACTGCTTTTTGCACTCCTGGTTAGAAGCTAAACTGAACTTGAACCTCCTCATTATCTAAAACTGAATTACAAAATCTATATATATCAACACTAATAAATAATAGACAGATAAATAAAAAATAAAGTTATTTCCAGGGTTTTTCTGAAATCAAATCCAATCATATTTATATTTAATTGTATATTCAAATCAAATGTCCATAGCATAGTGACATTTGCTCCAAAAATTACTTTTTATATATTTTGTATTCCTATTCTTCTTTATTTTTCTTATTTAGTGATGTAATGACCTAGAATGTGTTAATCATTTAGAATTAGCATAATTAGATCACATTTCTTTAATTATTTATTATTTTATTATTTCATGTTGTATTTTTCATTTCTAAACTCATAGAATGGCATCACATAGCAGTACAAAAGTAAGTTCTGGGGATTGTAAGAGTCCAATGTCACTATCAATCAGATTCACTTTAGATATCCGTAGGGAATGTTGGTTGGAATTTTTCAATATTGTAAATAAATGACTCCATCATGTCTCAGAGCCAGAATACAGTATGCGGTGCCCCTCTTGATCTTTTTCTCTCCTCTTTCCATGTAGACTGTCTGCCATCACAGAGCAACAGATGGAGGTGCACGACAGGATATTACCACTAAGAGGATTCCTCTTTCTTTGCCCGTCACTCTGGACTTTTTTGTGTGTGTGAGTGAGGGACAGACTCTTTCATCGTGACCCAGCTCCACTGGCTTACTGGAACTGGTGTAAAGTTGCTGGTAAGCCCTCTGAAACCCGCACTACCCCCACTGACTTTCAAACAGAAATCCCTGATGGAGTAACCCTGTGAATAATGTTAAAACGCGTTACCAGGTGGGATTAGAAAGTCCCCGTAGCATCTTGAGTCTCTAAACTCTGACCTTTAACTGAGAACTGTAGAGTGCCAGCTCGCGGTGTGTGAATGGCCCAGTGTCAAGCGTCCCAGTGTCTCTTGTCCAGTGTGGGCTTCCAATTGGCAGGTCACTGTAAATATTTAATTTTCACAGCCTACCTGAGACATTTTTGTTGGAAACATTGTTATGATGGTCATAAAACGCATTTAGTTATACTATACCTCGAAATAAGGCAGTGAAATTGGTCAAATTAAATTAATGATAGTTCATTCTGTAAGCATTGTTACCAACATAATTATCATGTTTCCAAGTCAGTGGTGTGAAGGTGTTTCCCAGTCATCGATATGAACATCATCTTCAATCTATTCACAGCATGAATTATTTAAATGACAGAGATGTAACATTCGTTTACAGTCTTTATGACATCAGAATGAGTGAGTGAAGAGATGAATCCGCTCAGTAGCGATAAAGCAACTGAAACATAAGCATTCTCAAATGTATATCATTTAAATTATGTAAGAACATTATGTAGTTACTCACTTTTTAATCAGATTAGGTCAACGTTATTTTCCAAGACTCATAAATGCCATCCACAAAATTAGTACGGTGTGTCGAGTGGTCCTCCATATTCGAGATTTTAGCCAAACTATTGCAATTAGTGTCAGAATGTTTTAATCTCTAAACATAATTTGCAACCATTTTCTCCCTGAGATGTTACAGTCATCAAGTACTTTTTGAGTCGCTCACCTTGAGATTATAGGTTTGCTTAGTCAGATCATCAGTCCTCCTGAATAAGATTCTGAAGAATCTATGATCTGTGCACACATTTTGAAACATATTCTCCTGTTGTACTGTAGAAGTCTTTTTCTAGTCCCACAATTCAGGTACTTGAACAAAGGTGACATATTCCTCAGTGGCATTGTTAGAAGCTCTGGGTGGCATGGTTTCATCCTCGGCCTTCAAGGCCTACTAAGCCCTTTGAGATCAGCACGATAGAGTCAGAGTCTTCCACAGTATACTATGTCTGTCCTCAATGTTGCTGTTAACTGTTGTTGAGACCCTTCTTAGTTCAGTCAGTGGTTGAAATTGTTGGTTCTAGGGAAAGATTCGTCAGATATTAGGTGGGGAATGAGCCAGGAGTTCAGACGAACACATCGGCGGGCCATCTTGAAATTCTGTGTATGGGGGCTGATCATACAGAGGACTTGTGCTTTTAACTCCTCTAGTATGTCTATTAGCTGCCTGAAAAATAAGCAGTTGTTTACCAATCACACTCTTTGTATGACTGAGGTTGCCTTTTAATATACTTAGTTGTTATGGGTTTAGTTTATTCGTGTTGTTTGTTCTTTGAAATGTTTTGGCATGAGCAACATACATTTATTGAAAGTTGCCATCCTTCGTGTTTTATACTTGTATGAATTATTTTAAAATGGTTTTAAGCTACATGGTTTTAGAGAACATATGTTAATTGATTTGTTTAAATATATCTGCTTGAAAGAACACAGTCATTTGTTTTTTTCATGAGGTATTATCCATCTTTAGTTAATAAAAGTGGACATAACTCTGTAAGTTAATGTAATTTCCTAAACATTTATTTAAAATTAAGAAAGACTTCCTGATACAAGTTTCTCATCCATGTTGTGTAAGTGATTTCATACCAGAATTGGTCTTCAAAATGTATAAACTACCGCACAGGTATTTCATCACTTAATGGGATCTAGATGTAGATGCTTTCACTGTGGGAAAGCGTGAAAAATGGTTAAACGAACCTGCTTGCTGCTCTGAGGGATATTACCTCTTTATTGTATTGCCTTTGTATTTAACCTCAACCCTGAGAGGAAGGAGAGCGAGAGGAATTGGAAAACTCAGGGGGGTTCCAATTATATTCTTTCACTCGTGTTCACTGCAATAAAATGACTTTGCAACAAGATCTCCTTCTGCTTCCTGAGAGTTGTTTCTGATTTTATCTCGGTAGACTTTTCAGTAAAAAATATGTTTATTATGCTTAAGGACCTTTTGTCTGACCTCTATATTTCTTATCCTGTGACCATCAGATTTTAACGTAATGAACAATGTAAAAGACCAAGGAATTACTTTGGCAGCATATCACATTTAACTAAAAGCCATTGTTCTCTAAACAATTGGTTGTTGTCTTTTAAGGTTCATATGGTACATCTTAAGTTTAACATTTCCCTGCAGGTCATGTGGAGTTCAGCCAATTACTTTCAGCATGAACAGACATGGTAACTTTCCAATCCCAATAGCTTGTGGCTAAAAGTCCATGCTAGCACAGATTTCTCATCGCCAAACAGAATTTGTCTGGAGGCTTTAAGGACCCTCAGATGATGTTCAGCTGAGGCGACTTGCCCAAACAAGAAAACAATTCATGTTTATGGATCTGGTTAAAATGTAAAATGGCATAAATAAATAAAATAAGAGGTAAATATTTGGCAGACTTCAAGAAATTAAACTGTTTACAATTCAGTATAATAAATTCTACTTTGGTATAGTATAAATGGTATTTGTGTGTGTGCGTTTGCGGGGTTGAGTGTGTGTCTGTCCTTATACATGTATGTGTCAGCATGACTACTACTGTCCAAATGCCACTGCATGTAAACGTCGTTGTGTGTGTGGAGAGGAAACAGAGGGAGCATGAACCGCAGAGCAGAGTAAGGGAAATAGAGCAGAAGAATACAGGCCTGACATAAAGAAAAAACGCAGATATAATTCTGCCCTAAGATGTGTGAGGGCTGCAAAGAGCAGAGCGAGGCATCCAGGGGTCGTTCCCATGGCAACCTTTGCCCAGGGAGATCGCTGACCCTCCCGCCCTAGAGCACAGATTGTAGGTCACATATGGCACCCACGATCCAATCAGTCCTAATCTGGCTTGACTTGTGGGTCAGAAATTATACTGGAAAGCTGGTTTACACAGTGGTTTATCTCGTCACTAGACCCAACTGTATGTTAACGGCCTGTTAATGGCAACTTGATGATTTGACCCATTTAATGTACGTGTCAACAAATTCTGTTTTGTCCATCCGCTGCAGACAGCTCAGGAGTGAATGATACTCTGCTGAGCATAAGGCTGCTGAGAAAAAGGGCCTAATCAATTCAATCCTTATTAATGCAGCAGACACAACAGAAATAGAAAGACAAAATAATATTTTGTTTACCTTATATCTAGATTCCAGTTATTTAAAATTAAATTAATTAATGTAGTACAATTACAGTAGGACAAAATATGGTATTTATACAAATTTGATGAATGTATTTTTTTTTTGTGTACAAAATAAATAATAATAATATAAAAATCTATTTTTGTATTATTATTATTTATTTTGTATTATAATTGTTTATTATGAAATGGGATAATAAAGACCATAAAACATGTTGAAATACACCAAATATGGACATTTGTGATGTGTATTCTTTTATTTGGGTTATATATTTTTTTATTTTAACAATTTCTTTGGTTTGCGAAAATGTCAAAAGCATACATTTGCATGTTTTGCATGGAAACAGTAGTTGCTTACTTTTCAGGTACAAACGATCTGACTGCCTTTTCAAAGAAAATGAAATGAGCTTACAGTATATCCATAGCATTTTTCAATAATGTTAGTATTTTTCGAAAAATAAATAGTGTCTCGAAACTACATTTAGGGAACACATTAGGGATAAGAAAATTGTTTTTGGATTGCACCATATACTCAAATAAAAAGGAGCATTTAAAATCTATAGTGATTAAAACACATTCGAACAGATATATTTAACTTCATAATTCAAACCCATTCATCAGTTCTAGTAACACTCGGTGAGGTTTCTTATCCAGGATGTGAGACTCAGACATGGCGGCCATGCAGCAGAAACACAGATATGATTTGAATGATTTATACCTCGTGTTTCTGGAGTATTGGGATCGTGGTGCGGATCGCCAACCTCAGACAGGCCTTAGAGTTGTATGTGCTTTTCGTTAAGGGTTTCCAGATACACACACATGCAGCAAAAATGGGAGCTCAACACAAGCTCCCACTTTCTAAGGTTCAGAAAGCTGTTAAATCCAATTTTAGGTCAAGTCAACTTCATGGTCTGGATCATCTGAATTCTTAACACTCAGTTATGCATTAATAAAAGCTTGACTTATATATGGGAAAACATAAATCTTTAGCATGCATGGCAAAAAGAAACATATTATATATTTTGTAATTCTCACAAACACTCATGATTCAGCTTGATGTGCACTATAGACTGCTGATAAAAAACATTGAATTAAATCTGGAAGTAATAAACTCAATGCTGGAGGAGATGCTTTTCAGTGGAATATAAATATTGCATGTGTGTGAATTTAAAGTCACACAGTATTCCTTGTGGAAGACAGGAATGACTTTGCTGTCCGACATTTGCATGCATGCTTTCTTTTTGCGTTGTAGACACGGTTACATGTATTCTTTCCTGCTGTTTCAGGGCTAAACAAAGCAGTGCTCTGTGTAAGATCTCAGCCTGAACCCTGTAGAAAACAGCCCTCGATCTCTGGCCGCCTCGTCGCTCCATCACTGCTCTGTGGTTGGCGATTTCATGAGTGAGCTGGTAATAATCATGGGTGACTGGATTCTCACCTTTTAGCTGAGATATATAAGCTAAGGGGCAGCTACACTTGTGAGGCCTTCAGCGGCCATATGGAAACACTTGAGGTCTGAAGTCAGAGGAATCTCTACATCTGCTTCTCATTGCTTTATCTCGCTTCTTATACGCCCCCGAGTTGGAGAAATAACAAAATTACATTAGGAGAAATTGGTGTAATTATTAAAAATATGACTTATTGTTGCCCATTTCCCATGGTTTGATGATATTTGTTGGGAACATGTTGGAAGATAATTGCATTAAAACCCTGAATATAATTTTACACATATTGAAATATTTGAGGAAAGTCCTTGCAGGTGTTGTGATGATTTCATACCTGCAGTCTGGATTGAAATATTACTTCACTTGCATATTTGTTTTCTCTCCAGGAGGCAATGTGTTTCTAGTTTGAGTTATTTTTGAGTGAGATTCAACATATTGAGTGATTTTGTTGTGTGTGTGTGTGCAGCTCCAGTGGGAATTGAACCTGTGATTTCTTGCGGTGATCAAGCCCCGGTCTTTCTCTCACTTGAAGTTGCTCTACTCACCACTCTTGACGTCTGCTTACACAAGAATAACTCATACAGAACACCACCCAGTCTGACACACACACAGTCACACACACACAAAGACAACAACAGAACTGTCTCGCTTTTTTCCCCTTAACGTCTTTCAACGTTCATTTACGCTTCAGTTCATTTCCTTTGGCTGATACTTTTACATTAATTTGAATATATTTAATTAAAGAGGACATCACTCTGTCAGGATAATCGGATACAAACCCTCTAAGCTATGATATGAATCTCTAATAATTAAAACAAAAGTATTATTAAAAAAAGTTGACAGGCTTGGAAAATATTTAACAAAATCAGTGTGGTCTTTCACAATTGTAATAATTGTATGTCTCAAAGAACAATAGTCTAGAGTTTTTAACCTTTACTCCTTTCTGGCACTGAGCTTGACAAATACATTATTTTAACGAACCAAAATATGTTATGAACAGTTACCAAAAGTAAAGGTTCTCATTATTCCATTTTAAGAAACAGTTATTGTTATTTATTTTTTTATTAAAATGATTGGTGCTGTGTTCATCACTTCAATGGGGTTTATTTGAGTTACTTTATACTATATTATGCTATCTTAACCTATAATAATATATTATAATGAGGTTTTATTTATATGTTGTATTAATAATAATAATAATAATAATAACCTTAATCTGCAAAGTAACTAGTTACTAAATATATAAATAAAAGTAGTGGAGTAAAAAGTATAAAAAAAGAGAAATGTTAAAATATTCTCAAGTACCTCCATTTTACCTCCAGTACTTGAAAATATGTACTTAGTTACATGTGTGTTATCATGTGACAATTAAAAAGTTATTTACAGAAAACCTTACCTTCTCACTAATAGGCATTTATTTAGGCCATCTGTTTTGTATCATATGTTTCAAGTTGATTCTTCATGTAAACATTATTTACAATGAAAATATTTTTATTTTTTGATTTGGGCTTTTAACATTTTTACATATACAGCTAAATGTTAATTCAATTGAAACAATACCGTAATGTTATCCAGACTGTAGTCAATTATAATACTAGTTTCAATATAAATGTGGCCATAAATTGAAGTTTCATGAACAAAAAACAAACACTTTTAACCAGTAGCCATCAGGTTCAATACTAACATGTCAGTCTGGTTAGTTTTATCTGTCACGTTGACCTTCTGAACTCTGTAGCTGTATCTTTAAAATATCTTCAAGGTTCACCGAGCTTGATGGAACTTTCTAGCACAGTCAAGTGCACAGAGCGTGAGTGATCAGACATTGCTTTTCTTTTTAGTGAATCCTGCAATGTTCTACCTCTCAGACTGCTTGTCTAAGGAAAGCAGTCTGAGGGCTTGACTGCAAGGAAGAGAGGTATGCAGAGAACAGATGAGGAAAAGGTGACAAGAGCGGAACTCTGAAGCTAATGCAATGTGAAATAGTCTGTAATGCCCTGTTTCTAAATTGGAAAAATTGACCTTACTTGTAGAGGTGACACAAGCCTGCACTCCGAGACGTTTCAGGGGCTAAGTGGAGGTTTCGGAGCAAGCTGCAGCAGACCCTGGAGGCCAAGCAAATATTTCATGAGTAATTTAATATCTGGAACATGAGAGCGCGCTCCACTCAGGATGCTGTCCCGGATACAGACAGTGATCCGGTAAGAAGGAGGAGGGGCAGAGAGGCAAAAGGGCAGACCAATGAGTAGCTAATGCTGTATATCAACTTTCCTTCAGCCACTGCCTTCAAAAAACGCTGTCCTTCCACTGGGTTCATTTCTGCAATGCCCCCATAGTGTAAGGGACACAAGCATCTACAATTTACTTATATGTGACATCAATTACCATTACAATATTTTTTCTAACATGGGTTTAAATGATCAGCAGCTGAAACGGCAAGCTAAAAGATAAATCAAAATAGTGCAATTCTAGTCTTTCAATAACTATCACAACGACAAGCAAAATCAACAAAAGCCCTATAACATACATGTTATTATAGCTTTACACAATTGCCCATTAAAAAACAATGATATA
This sequence comes from Gobionotothen gibberifrons, assembly GCA_943591055.1. NCBI lineage: Eukaryota > Metazoa > Chordata > Actinopteri > Perciformes > Nototheniidae > Gobionotothen > Gobionotothen gibberifrons. The sequence continues at coordinate 1,084,409 of CALSBZ010004335.1, forward strand.
TATGTTTATGTCTGTGAGTTATTGAAGTATTAATGTGCTACAGTAGGATAGCATATTTTATTTAAATGAATGACCAGCAGATTTTATGACCAAGTCTTGGCATCCAATTCATGAAGTATCTCATAGCCATGCTTCGACCAGACAGCATTGCTAGCTAGCTAGCTAGCATACTAGCACACCAGAACAAAGTTTAATAGGTAATAGATTTTTCCAATCTATTTATGAATGCTGTGTCATTGTTAACAAGCAGGTTGGATGATGTTTTCCACAGCAATACCAAACAGAGAAAGCAATAAAGACAAAGAGCAGGTTTAGCTAATATAACATAAACTGTGGTGCCGAGGAATAGGAGTCGGAGGCGGTGCATCGAAGGTGCAAAGCTGGCTTTAATGAGCAGCAGAAAAGGACATGTTGACGGGTCGCAGCCCGGGAAGACAAGAGGAAGAAACCAGGGGCCTTTCTCATTTCTCTAACTCCCCTCCTCGACTCCCCTCCTCGACTCCCCTCCTCGACTCCTATCCTCGATACTTAGTCCCGCCCACAGGAGATGCGACCGGAGGAGCCGAGGAGGGGAACCGAGGAGAGAGGAGGGGAAGCAGCAGGCGGTTAGAGAAATGAGAACTCCTCTCCTCTGAGCGGTCATTTTAAAGAGACGTCCATTAATGATGACAGGAGGCACAGCAGCCCTCTGTCTGATGGACAGATGTGTTCATGACGACTTATATATTTACTTTTAATTCATTCACAGTGCGGTATAATGATTTGTTCCGCTGCTCTCAGCTCCTCCGTTTCCACTTCCTCATTCTTCTCCGTCTCAAACATTCCTGACATTCCAGAATGCACGCTTTTATATATATATAACAGGCTACAGATGCGGACACACACACACACACACACACACACACACACACACTTACACACACACATATATATATTGTATATATTTATATAAATATATACAATTTCAGAATCAAACAGAGCACTCTCATAATAACGTAACACTATCAGAGACATATATCCCCCCCCCCCTCTGGTCGCTACAATGAGGAAAATAAATTACGGGCCAAAAGTTGTATTTACAAGTATCAAAAGTAATCAGAGACCTGTCTGTCCGCTGCATCTACGCACACACTGTACCACACACACCTACAGCTCCTAAAGCATAATCAGGCTACAGCCGTTGTGTATTTTATTATGTGAAGCACTAAATGGTTTTAGAAAAATATCGACTCTTTGCTTGTAGATATCTACTAAAAACTACAGCAAATAAAGAGAGTAGGCCTGTTACACTGAGTGATATATATTTTACACACTGCTCTGCTTTCTGCACGAACCTCACAGCTGTTCTCACTGTAAACATCGTGTCGCGATGAAAGCAGTTAATCAAATAATATCCAGGGGATGCATGCAGAGCTGTGATTGGCTGAGA
>CALSBZ010004335.1:1100837-1125261 GCA_943591055.1 Gobionotothen gibberifrons
TAAAAACCGACCAATAGCCGCGATAGAGCCTTTCCTTGGCACTTCCGCGTATTTCTCCAATGGTTGGACCATGTTAACAATAGCGTGTAACTGTCACGTTTGAAGGGACGAAACCGTGACATATTCACGTCTCCCAGCATGGTAAACCGTCACATGTTCACGTCTTGCCGTGATACCGGGTTGAGTCTGTTAGGGGGTGGGGTAATAATAATAATAATAATACATTTATTTTGGGGGGCGCCTTTCATAACACCCAAGGACACCTTACAGGGCATAGGGGCAATATAGGGAACAATTAAAACAGTGGATTTCGTGAAGTAGTAGACAAGACAAACAACAGGAAATGGACCATAGAAGGACACAAAAGGACACAGGATACAGATTACAAAGAAAATGCCAGTTTGAACAGGTGGGTTTTGAGTTGGGCCTTGAATGTTGCCATTGTGACGACCCCTGCTTTGAGGCCTCCTGTGGGGTGTTGGCCCTTTAATGATCTTCCTCTGCTTGTGCCCACACTGATTGAGGACACCTGGCGCACTGATTGAGGACACCTGACAGCTCGCACTGGAGGATTAAAAGGCCTGAGCCAGAGCCTCGATGTCTCTCCCCGCCAGAGGACCGGACCTCGGAGAGCAGCGGCGCTTATTCTTTGTTGCCTTGCCTTATGTTTGTTTTTTGGCCACATTACGTTTTGCCAAATAAATACCTTTTTATATATATATTCTTGTCCTTCCCACGCTTTTTGTTATGGCCAAGAGCCAGGCCGTGACACCATGGAATCAGACTGTCGGATGTGTAGTGGCAGGGAGTTCCAGAGTCTGGGAGCCGAGCACCCTGAAAGCTCGAGCACCCATGGTTTTGAGGCAGGGGGTAGGGACGGTGAGAAGTCCTACGGACGAAGAGCCGAGGGTGCGGGAGGGGGTGTACTCCTGAAGGAGGTCGGTGATGTAGATGGGGGCAAGGTTATGGAGAGCTTTATATGTGAGTAGGAGGTTTTTGTAGTCAATACGGTAGCGTACAGGAAGCCAGTGTAGCTGAGTGAGAATGGGGGTGATGTGGTCGGATGAGTTGGTGCGGGTGATGATCCGGGCAGCAGAGTTCTGGATTATTTGCAGTCTATTGAGGAGTTTGATGGGAAGGCCAGTCAGAAGTGCATTGCAGTAATCAATCCGGGATGTGACGAATGAGTGGACCAGGATTTCGGTGCTGGGTTGGGACAGAGATGAGCGGAGTCTGGAGATGTTCCGAAGATGAAAGAAGGCAGTGCGGGTGATGTTTTTTATGTGTGGTGCGAATGAGAGGGAGCCGTCCAGAATGACACCGAGGCTTTTCACTTGGGCAGAGAATGGTATGGGGAAGCCGTCGATGATGATGTTTGTTGCTGGGGTGTTATGTGAATTGGTGAGGGTGGATTTGGAGCCGATGAGCAGGGCCTCTGCTACTGTTAAGCTTCAGGAGGTTCCTGCTCATCCAGCTCCTGATGTCCTCAAGGCAGGTGGTGAGGGAGGTTGGGGGCAGGGCAGTGGTGGGTTTGGAGGAAATGTAGACCTGTGTGTTGTCGGCGTAGCAGTGAAAATTAACCTCATGGTGACGGAGGATTTTGCCCAGGGGGACGATGAATAGGAGTGGACCCAGTACTGACCCCTGGGGGACACCCAGTGAAATAGCACTTTCTTGTGACTTGTGATTACCGAGCTGTACAAACTGTTGTCTGTCAGTGAGGTATGATGAGAACCAAGAGAGTGCAACACCAGTGATACCAATGCCAGCCAGGCGGTCCAGGAGTAGTGGGTGAGAGATTGTATCGAATGCAGCGCTGAGGTCAAGGAGGATGAGGATGGTGAGAAGTCCGGAGTCAGCTGCACGGAGGAGGTCGTTGGTGATTTTAACCAGGGCTGTTTCAGTACTGTGTTTTTGGCGGAAACCAGATTGGAAGGGTTCATGGAGGTTGTTAGTGTCAACCACCCTCTCAAGGGTCTTGGAAATGAAGGGTAGGTTGGAGATGGGCCTGTAGTGGTTTAGATCGGCTGGATCAGTACCGGGTTTTTTGAGGATGGGAGTGATTGCAGACAGTTTGAGGGAGGTGGGTACAATTCCAGAGGTGAGGGAGGAGTTAATTATGTCAGTGATCATGGATGATATGGCTGGAAGGCAAGCCTTGACCAGGGTGGTGGGAAGAGGATCGAGCTGACAGGTGGTGGTTTTAGCTTTACGGATGAGCTCTGAGATGGTGTATTCCGATGCTGGGGTGAAGATGGAGAGGGAGCTGATGAGTGATGGACCAGTGGTAGCCATCCAGGGTGGACCAGGGTAGAGTCTCTGTGCCCAACTGGGGCATTTTGTGGTGAGAGTTGGCGTCTGATCTCTTCTGTAAGAGTTTCTGTAATAATGGACAGTTGGTCTTTCATTTCTTTCCTGAGTTCAGTTCTTACTGCTTCTCCATTCTTCCAGGCTAGGTGGTGCCATGGCCGGTCGTGGCTGTGGCACTGAAACACGTGATGCACAGGCAGACTCCATCCTTAGTTCAGTTTCTAATGCTTTAACTTCACCAGACACCTCACGGAAGGACATTGTAGGATTTCTACGCACCTGCCGTTGAAGTTCCTGTTGTACCATACCGGGCCTCAAACCAAGGACAAGCTGGTCTCGGATAGTCCTCTCATCCTGGGCTGAGCCAGCTGGTTCCACTTCTTCCCATTGGTGGAATAATTCACGGAGCCGAAGGAGGAAAGAAGCAGCAGTTTCCTCTTCCTGTTGGTAACATTTGAAAAACTGTGCCCGAAGCTGGCCTACTGGGGCTACACGTCCATACAGTCTCTTTAACTCCTGCAGTATGGCCATACTTGTTAACCCTCCCGATTTTCACGGGAGACTCCCGATTTCATGGCCCTCTCCCGGTTTCCTCCCGGGGTCATATTTCTCCCGATTTCTGACAAAATCTGATTTACTCGGGACTGTTTCCACTCGGACTTTAATACAGCTACACCATTGTTTGGTTTCCATGGTAACACGTCTCTTTAGTAGCGCGCGCAACTGAAAGTATGAGAGGGTGAGGAAGATTGTCACAGAAAACAGAACAATAATAGACAACTCCACCCTCTGCTCACTCCTTTCCTGTTAAATACAGGTCCAGCCCACACATATGCTCCATTAAGGATGGTGCTTCAGGCCGCAAGGCAGTGCACTTACAACTACAAGAAGCATGTTAATGTTAATGTAATACAGCTCCGGCGATCCACTAGCACACCCCCCCGCGGTGGTTTTGAAATGCTCCCGATTTCTGAGGTCTCAAGGTTGGCAAGTATGAGTATGGCTACGCTACTTGAGAGTTTGTTGGGGTCAAGCAGCCGCATCTCCCTTTTTGCGTCACCCTCAAGTGCCCCAAAAATAAAATCAATGTTCTGTTCCTCATTTAACCCTTTAAAACACATCTTGCTTCGGTCACCATTGAACTTTGGGATCCATGGGACACCCATAAACCAAGGCATCATCATTGCATTTACCACAGGCTGACTATTTTCTAGCCTGCCCCCATTTTCTGATGACCCACTGGGCCTTGAAGCTTCATATTCTTCATCTGCCATTCTGCACTGTATGGTGTGGAAAAGGAATCCTGCCGACAACGCCACTAATGTAACAGCCTAGTGAGGCCTGTTAACATCAAATTTATATTAAAAGATTCGGATTCCCGGCCACACCAATACAGCGAGAAGGACAGTACAATATGTGTAAAATGGTTTATTTATAGAAAGTTACTTTAAAAACACTCCTTTGATAAATACTTAAAATAGCATAAGATTAAAATAGTAAACCAGTTACAGAAATACAGTTCAAGCAGGGGTTTATAAAATCCTGAAAGTCCTGTCCGCTTGGAACCGAACTCCACTCCGGTTTGCCTTTTTAGCCAGGCAGAAGTACAATGTTCAAGTCCCTTCCACGAAATCCAGTGCCGGGATTTCCACTTTGCCCGGCCTGTCACACTCTGTCGGTCAGCCTCTGGTCGCGGAGCCCTCGGTAACAAACAAAAAGGAGACTCAGGGGACAGCAACGTAACTTTAGTGACATAAAACTAGATGCCCAAAAGCAGGAGAAATAGCCACTTCCCTTAATTTGGAGTTAAGGCCCTGACACACCAAGCAGACACCAGAGAACTCGCCGAAGCCGACACCGACTGTTGCGTCGCCGTGTCCTCCTGCAAAGACTTCAGTGCATGAGTGGCAATAACTCTCCTTACCAGCAGGTGGCGGTAGTGTGTATTCGTCATTCAAAAGAGGCAACAACCGGAAGACAGAGAAGAAGAACAGACTGCATGATAACAACAAATAACGTGTGCGCGTTCCATTTCCCTCTCGTCCATCGAAAACATGTTTCGTGCGGCAGCAAGCGGAGGAATCACTAATAAATGTGAGTATTGGGTTTTAACTTACTTTAAATTAACTAACGTCACACACGTCAAACCCAAGGGGCATTAAAACGTACATTTTCGTTAAATAATACGGATAAATATGTGACGCTAACTAGCTAGCTGGACGTACTGCACTGTTGTTTGCACTTGTTTTTTTATTCAATTCAGAAGTTTACTAAAGTCATATAGAGATCTTGGCTCTGTTATAGATGAGTTATACTTTATGTTACATAAATAGACTGAAAACATTTAGACCGGCATAGCCTACAGTCCGGTGGGATTTATAAAATGCTACCCTGACGTGTAGCTGCTGTTAGCTTTATTTATTTTTCTGACATGTTCCAATTTTTTACTGTTTATTAAACTTTGGGACAACATTGAAACCTTTTTATTCAGCTCATGTTGTTTTGAGGTAGGGCTAAAAGAAAAGCCTATTTTAAATATTTCCACCAGATTTGATCATCTTTTATTTAGGTTAAAGTGTATGTAATTTATCCTAATCCCATAATAATAAGACAATCAAAAATAGACAGCAGCCTTTTGCTTGATGTTAGTTTGTGCAGTGCTGTCAGAGGGATGCACGTGTGACTGTCACTTCATCTCTTTAGTTTTTTAAAAACCACAACAGTACATCATTTTAAATGATCCTTTAGGGATTGTTTGTCTGAAATGCTTAGAGTTACATTTCGCAATAATACTTTTGCAACCCTGTGTTTAATATGATTAATTAACTTTTTTATTTTTCTCTTGTTTTTCTCTGTAATCAGGACAATTCTGGAGAAATGGATCTGCTGGAGAAGGACCCCTAATCTGAAAAGTGCACAGCGGATCATCAGGACAGAGCTGCCATCCACCTGGACATCCCGTGGTGCTGGAGAAATCAAAACGATGAGGAACATCCTCCACCCAGACCTCTGCTTACTGCCGTCCTACAGACTTGTGTCTTAGTTTCAGAATTAGATTTTGTATGTGTCCTTTCTTTTAATAGATATTATAGCTTGAGTCTGTCTGATTCCCCAAACAGCTGCTTCTATATACTTGCTGCACATATAATACAAATAAACAACTCCATAAACACACTTTTGCTGATATTTGTTTTACTGCTGGTGATGTTAAATAACATGATTGATTTCCTCTGTCTCAATGATGAAAGTTATAATAATAGAAGACATGAAGCTGCAGAGAGAGGATGGATATATTCTTACCTCTACTTTGTGATAAGATGAAAATACAATGTTAAATTGTAATTGTTAAACACATTGTTTATTTCATTTACTGAGGTTTTAACCATTATTTACAACATGTGTACAAAGGAGGCATGTGGTGCAGTGGACTAGTGCGTTGGTGTTCAGATCAGGGGGGCACAGGTTCAAACCCCTCTGCAGTCAGCATGTCGTTGTGTCCCTGGGCAAGACACTTCACCCCAAATTGCTCCTGTGGGGATTGTCCACAGTATTCTTGAGTAAGTCGCTTTGGATAAAAGCGTCTAACAAGTGACATGTAATGTAATAAGCAGTGGAATAATAGGATATCTCTAGGTCATTAAACTGTCTTCAGTTTGATTGTATTAATACAAAAAATAGGTCATAGAAAACATTTAAAAGTAAAGTTTCTGGATCCCTTTCAGCTGAGTTAGCTTGTAAGCTAATTTGCTAGTAGGCTGCTGGAGCAACGCAACCGAACAGCGCGTATCACGTGAGGTAAATACGAAGCGCTCCGTAGGCTAGACCATCTCATTTCGTAGGCCGCTCGGTCCAGCCTACCCGGTCTACGTGGGCTGGGTCCTCCGTGGACCGCATAGGCTCCGTACTCCGAAGGGTCCAGCCTCTGAATTGAGACACGGCCTTTATATATACAGTCTATGGACACAGCCTGTGTGTGACTTCTTAAATCGTTTGTTTACGTCCCTCACTTCCGTTTCGCTTCTGATTCGCTAATCAGAGTGATTGCTTGGCCGATTCAACATGTTGAATCGCCCATGCATCGCGTCAGGCAGTCGTCAGGCAGTCCAAATGGCTGTCACGTGACACGGTGCGGGACACACCAACCTGAGTAGGGCTCCGCGATTGCCCGACAGCTTCTGACGGCATCCGACTCCCGATTTCGGCTTGGTGTGTCAGGGCCTTTAGTTGGAGCGTTGAATCCGATGGTTAGAAGAGGAACTGCAGGGGTCCGTTCTGGGCGAGGAGCAGGAAGGATCCGGTCCGGTCCGATCTGCGGCGAGGTGAGGAGGAGCAGGAGGGATCCGATCCGGTCCGATTTGCGGCGAGATGAGGAGGAGCAGGAGGGATCCGATCCGGTCCGATCTGCGGCGAGGTGAGGCAGCAACTGTCAAGACAAGAATAGCTCCCATCTGGCAGGTAGTCGGCGTATTTATGGGGGAGTGGGTTTGGCAACTGGCGAATGAGATCGCTGATTTTCACTGGGTGCCGGTGTGTCAATCAGCAGTGTCTGTGTCTTTGTTGTGACAGTTCGTTGAGGAGGTTAAACAAGCATGCAAATAAAAAGAGTTCATCGCTATATAGCGCACAACATTAAAATCACAACACTATATGTAACATGCAACAATTATATAAAAGGTTTAACCATCCGTCTAACATACTGACTTTATTCACTTTGTGACATATGGAGGTGCAAGAGTGTGAAGTGCCTTGAAGGTGAGGAGCAACACAAAATGAGATAAATGATGAAAACTGATTTGCATTTAACTGGGAAAGTATTTGATCCCCTTGCAACCAACAAGGATTCTGGCTCCCACAGACCGGTTACATAAGTCCATTTCCTTTAAGAAAGTACTGCTTATATCAACTTGATACCTGTATAAAAGACACCTCTCCACAGAATCAATCATTCAGATTCCAACCTCTCCACCATGGGCGAGACTAAAGAGCTGTCTAAGGACCTCAGGGACATCATTGTAGACCTGCAGAAGGCTGGGATTGGCTACAAAACCATCAGAAAGAGCTTGGTGAGAAGGAGACAACTGTTGGTGCGATTATTCAGAAATATAAAAAAGACAAAATGAGCATCAATCGCCCTCGGTCTGGGGCTCCACACAAGATCTCTGATTGATGATCATGAGAAAGTTGAGGTATCAGCAAAGAACAACACGGGAGGAACTTGTTAATGATCTGAAGGCAGCTGGGACCACAGTCACCAAGAAAACTATTGGGAACACACTACACCATGATGGATCAAACCCTGCAGCTCTGCAAGGCCCCCTGCTCAAGAAGAACATGAAAGGCCCGTCTGAAGTTTGCCAATGAACATCTGAATGATTCAGAGTAGGCTTGGGAGAAGATGATGTGGTCGGATGAGACCAAACTCGAGATCTTTGGGATCAACTTGACCCGCCGTGTTTGGAGGAAGAGAGATGCTGACTATAACCTCCAGAACACCATCCCCACCGTCAAACATGAAGGTGGAAACATTATGCTTTGGGGGTGTTTCTCTGCTAAGGGGACAGGACGACTTCCCTGCATACTGTAGAGGAGAGGATGTACGGGGCCATGTACGGTAAAATCTTGGACTCCTTCCTTCAGCCAGGACACTGAAAATGGCTCATGGAGGGGTCTTCCAGCAGGACAATGACCCTTAACATACGGCCAAGGCAACACAGGAGTGGCTAAAGAAGAAGCACATTTAGGTGATGGAGGGGCCTAGCCAGTCTCCGGACCTTAATCCCATGGAAAATCTGTGGAGGGAGCTGAAGCTTTGAGATGCCAAGCATCAGACTCAAAACCTGAAGGATTTGGAGAGGATCTTCAGAGAGGAGTGGACCAACATCCTTCCTGAGATGTGCACAGACCTGGAGACCAACTACAACAGGGATTGGCAAATGGCGGCCCGGATTGATATTTGATATTCTCACCCTCACTATTACAATAAACCATTACAATTATAGTCTGTTCATTTCTTTGTAAGTGCGCAAACTTAACAAATCTTCAGGGGATCAAATACTTATTTCCTCCACTGTAGCTCAGTCTGTAGGAACTTGGCTTGGAAGAGTTGCAGGTTCAAGTCCCAGAATTGGAGCATCCACTGGTACTTGAGAGGTGCCACGCCTCCTGAGCACTGCCAAGGTGCCCTTGAGCAAGGCACCAGACCACCACTCTGCTTACTTGGCTTTGTATAATAGATGCACTGCTTCTTATATAAAAAGGTATTAGGTGAGGTGTACATGTGTAGAAGTGAAAAATAAACAGGAATTGCTTATCTTTTTTGTTTTATTTGTATATGGTTTGGTGTAACATTAGCTAGAAAATATATGTTTTATCAAGTAAGATTTATAAAAAGCACAATTTTATCAAGAGTCAAGAGTATCAAGAAATCTGCAGGAACCTGATTTGTCTACATGATGTATTTGCATGTGTACCACTGCAGAGGTCAGATGAAGTGTAGCACATTTTATTAATGCACATGACCACTGTGTCTGATTGTTGGATTGTTGATGGAAAACAAAAGATTGTGTTTTCCATTTCCAGAAGCTTAAGTCTTTTAGGTATAAGGATTACTGATGTCAGTTACAGTAATGATGGAACGAGTGGTTGGCAATAATACCATAGATGCAGCATATAACGAACATAGAATTAATTAAATGGAGAGATCAGAGGTGGATGGGATGTTTTTGCTAAGAAGAAGGTGGCAAGGGAAATGGATTGATAGCACAGTTTTACATGCTGTCTGACACTTTGAATTATAGATGATATATACGCCATGTACAATGAATAAATAGAGAGAAAGTCAAATTGTTCACTTCATATTAATATTTCTCTCTGCATTTCTCACAAGCTTTTTCACACGTTTCAGCATATTTGATATAATTAATTATATTCCGCTTCACATCCTTACTGTAAGTCCTAAGTCCTTTGCAAAACCTCTGATCTGACCCCTGTGTAACAACATACCTTTCAACCAGATAAGGTATTAGTGTGACAAGGGGATTGTGTAACGCTCATGTTATAGTGAACATTAAATTCAGCAGACCTTCTCATATCATCAGGGATCTTGTGCATAACACAAGCCCTGGTGAGCGCAGCAGCTTGCATTAAGCCAGCAACTCTATGCAATAAGCCATACGCATTGAAATGAGCCGCTTTCGTATATTGTTGACTCACCATCTCTGGCGTATGTTCCCAAAGGAAATTCATTACTTTAAAGAGGAAGAAATCCAACTGTTTGCTCCTTTTATACAAGAATGGAACAAAATGGTGTGTCACAGACAACTGAACCCTTATCTGTGTTCATCAGTTTCTACTTAAATGCATTTGACCAACAAGTGGCTGTGTGCCGTGTTCCCATTTACACATTGAATGGGTACATTGCAGATAATAAGGCCGGACGTCATCCGAAACTCAGTCGAGGCAGAGAGGTGTCGCCTGAGTGGATTTTGATTCTGCGTAGGTCGAAACAATATTTTGAGGGTTTGGAAAATAACAGCTGCCAAAACACGAGTCAATAAATGATGCTTCTAGGTTAAAAGGTTCAAAGAAAACAATATACTGCTTTTAGAAAGAGTTTCATGAACTATAGGTGACACGTCTGTAACTCAATTGAACCCCAAAAAGGTTGAAAATCTCACCTATAAGATTGACCCCATACAGTGAAAAACACCCATCATTGGTCAAAACTGTATTCAGTTCAGCAATAAGCACCGGTAGGCTTTTTCTTTAGTTTAGTGAACATGTCCTATTAAAACCAAAGCCATGCAAATGCAAAAAAAAGAAAAATAGAATGGAAACACACACACACACATAGACACCAAACACACTCTGCACACATAAGAGGGCACCCATTTTTGAGACATGGCAGATGTGGCCATTGGCTGATAGTTAATCCAGAGCACTGGGTTAGATACAAGCAGGATTTAGACATAACCATGACACTAACATCTGTCAGGATCCTGCTGCAAGCTCTCAAACCCAGACGGGACAAAAGCGGAATATTATTGTCTTTCTGTTTGGATAAAAGAGGAGGGAGACACTGTCAGTAGATTCAGAACCTGAGGTAAGTGTACATGGAATTAATCAATGTACTTTTGGATGTTTCATGGCCTAGAAAAACAGACGCTCGATTCATTGCAGGTTATGTAACATGTTTTTCCACAGCCTCGATGCTAGACGCTTGTGATGTGGCGCATCCACGAATGATGTGCCTGTCTTATGCATGAACACAAGGCTGGATATGATATTGAATATGGAGGGCTGTTTGCATCTTCACAAGTCGGTTTATTTGTTTTTTTGACAAAGTAAGATCAAATAGGCTTCATATTTAGGAAATCATTTTGACCAAGTCTGAAAACAGAACAGTATACTGATATAATAATAAATACTTGTTGCTCTTATACATCACTACATTGCTTATTCTTTTGCAGAAAATCACATTTTATGCTGACAAGGCATAATTGAGTGATAAAGTTACTTTTCATTTCCTTTTCTTTTGTCAAACTGGAAGACATTAAGGGCTATGGCTAATCACAGCCCTTGTGTTAAAGCTCATCAGTCGACACACGCTTGATTATAGTCTCATTTTATCTACATCTGATAACAAGATGAAACACTTTAGTTGTGATTAGCAGCACTGAGAACACATACGTCAGAATTTGAACTGCAGGAAGTATCCTATAGCTTGAATGTTGTGCTGTTATGCACTATGCAAATCTTCTATAAACCTTTAGTTAAAAAAAACATCTAGGGTAACACATACCAAAAGTATTTATCAAAGAAATATAATCTCTCTGTCTGCAGCATGCAAAACATTAATGCTGTGTTGTCTCAATATAAAAAGTTACCTTGTGACAGGATTACTGTAGGAACGCCAGCTGTCATTATGTTAGATTTATCTATGAAATTACATTTTAAAGATGTCCGACAGAATGATGGTAGCAAGGCCAATGAAGAAGAAAGTAACACATTTCAATTACATCAGTACAAAATAATGTTACACTTTATGCATAATGTATATTATCTATTTACAGTACAGTTAATAAAATGGCTGATGTATTATTTAGTAAATACATTTTAACGGATACAAAAATGTTTATTATTAATGACATCATCTCTACTGTACATAGACACTTGTGATGTGCTGATGTCAGCCATTAAGTGACAGCAGTGCGGTGCATATAGTCTAAGCTGCATCCTCACTGAGCTGCTGGCATGCCTGTATAGACCCTTCATCTGTTTCCAAAAGCTATGGTCTTTCAGGCGGGGCAAACTATAATCATTTGTATGACTCATGACCTGCAAACTCTTGCACTTTACATTAACTTGATTAATGTCTCACAACCTGTCCTTACTGCTGACTTTATGTGTGACACGCTGCGATACATCATAGAAATGCATCTTCACTTCCAAAAACGAATGGCATTACTGTAAAGGAGCCTGATCAGCACTTCAGAAGCTGCTTTCAGAGAATAGCCTTATTTCGGCTCATAAGCGCTGGCACACGGTGCGGGCTGAAAAAGGACCAGCATGCCAGGTCATATTTTAGCTCAGTTCTGAATATTTGATGTTGTTTTAATTGGTTGGGAGGACTTGGAATGTAGGACACTACAGCTTTTTCTCAATGTGTGTCTTTGCAGTAGAATTATAAGTAAAGATGAATCATCCATAATGTGAACTACTCCTACGCATTTGGTATACAGGTGTGAATACCATAAATACCGTCAGCAAGATAATTGTGAATGCTGCCTTACACAATGGTTCATTCATCAATAGCTGAAGTTCTTAGAAAAGTTTTATTCTGAGTCCTTGAATGAGCAGGCCTTCATGAGAGAAAGAAATGATGACGGTAGATTCGTTTCTGATGTCAATGAAAACAATGGTGAAATATGGAATTCACTCCATTAGACATGTTGAGTTTGTCAAAGGCAGCAGAAGCAACTTCATGTGGTAGAAAAGGGCTTTACATTGAAAGGAAAAGCAGTAGAGACCTTGGTAAATGATTAAAATGACTCAGAGACTCCTTCGAATGTATTAAACATCATAACTGCAAAGTTTATACAATGAGATAGTTGGCTAAATGTGCATGCAGTGTAAAGCTTGAACAAGGTTTTCAATACAAGTTCTGTTTGCTGACATTTTTTGAATACTCTAATGTTTTAAGGTGCTTTAAGGGCAGACAGGCAGAAAGACAGCCGCTTAATGAAAACATGCTGTGATGGATCGTTTCAGCCTGAAGACACAATTCATTCTCTGCATGTAAATATACATCAACAAGCTAATCTATAGTGGTGTGCTGCTTGTCAAAGTTATTTATAGTTGCTGACACTTTATAATTAATGGAATTGTATGAATCAGGTACTACAAAAATATAGACTTTTACTTCATTGTAGTCTGAGTGTAAAAAAGACAAGACTGGGGAACAACACATAGGCATTTTAGAGGAAACAAGAAAAAAATATGCCGTTATCTTTCTAAAAAAATAAAAATGAAGATTTATGTTAACAAGTGTGTTCTAATTTTTTAATTAAGATTCAATGTTTCCTCATATCAAAGTTGGTATGATGTTTTAAAAAAGTTACGTTGGTTTTTCCTATGCATCTTTACACGTGTCAGTTTCTGCCACAGGCTAACAATATTTTTAACTGAAGTACATGGTTAGGTTAAGGAAAATATTTTAGACTAACTATTATTTGTAGACTACATTATGTTTCTATTAACCTGACATTTCAAGGTAACTAAAGTAATCAAATATATGTAGTGGAGTAAAAATATTGTGCCCTTTAGTGGAGTAGAAGTATGAAGTAGCAGGAAAGGAAAATAATAAAATGATGTAAACGTACCTCTAAATTGTATTTAATTACATTACTTGAGTAAATGTACTTTCCAACACTGCATATTCTTACTGTCTTTTGTAGCATAAAAGTAATATTAATTTTAGGGATAAGTATTACAAAGCTTGGTACCCCAATACAGTGTTTGGTTGTTTTGAGTTCACAATGAGTCATGTAATGTTTTCAGTCATCTTGTCATCTTATTATCAAAGCAGTGCTCCAGCAATATGAAATGTGCCACAAAATGATCCTGTTCCTGTCAGCTCCTACTGCTGTCACCTTTGTTATCTGTGGATCCTCTGAGAGCAGCAGCACAGACTGCCAGGGCAGGGAGGGAGGGTTTCTTTACAAATGTATTCCAGTACAATTACTCTTTACCTGTAAATATTTAGCTTGAGTGTATTACGGAAGACAACGGAACAATGTGACCTAAGAAAAGAAGAACTGAAGATATTAAGTATTAAATCAGAATTGTGTCTTCTATTCAGAGATTTTATTTATAGGAAAAATTACCTTTCAGTAAGCATATTCAGGCAGTAGCCTATACACCAACAATGAAGCATATGAGCACATAGAACAGTTTAAAAAGCAGAAATAAAATCGGAGCTGACAGAAAATGCTCTGTTTTGGTTTTATAAATACACTTTCACTCTTAAAGTATTAGCCTATACAGAACAGTAAAGAAACAAGAAATACAATCTGCTTGTTTTACAGTTTTAATATCCTCAATTTTAGGAAAGGTAATAGTAATCTGATTACGTCTTTTGTTCAAGTAACTGTAAGGGAATACAGTAACCTGTGTGTCCAGATTACGTAATCCCATTACATGTTATCCGTTGCACAACATTTTATGACACTAACTGCTGTCTAGTCTCGAACCGCGGCTAAGAATGCAAGTTCTGCGCATAAGCTATCACTATAGCAAGCTATAACCCTCTTTTTTTATGTTAACAGTTTGTGCAGCAAAACCATGGGCAAGGCGGGGAGTAAAGTCCTGAGAGAGACCTCAGAGGACGGGGTTCCAGACCAGGTAAAAGCCCACCACCTTTCACACACACACACACACAAACACACACACACACACACACACACACACACACACACACACACACACACACACACACACACACACACAAGCCACAGTCAAACCCACACAGACACACACAAGCAGGATGTACAATGTATTAAACTGAAAACACATTAAACTGCGTGGATGATGAGTGTGTGTGGGTGTGTGTGCCAGCTGCAATGCTCTCCAGCTATCACTGGTTATGCAATCAGGATCAGCCGCAGATTGCATTCACACTTGATTTTCCCACATCGCAACATGATATCCATAATCATCAAAATACATTCCCGAGCTTTGGAGGGACCATTAATATCTTGTGATTAATCAAAGTGAAAGAACGATCAGGATGTACCTTTTCATGGATATAAATGCTATCTATTGCAAAGATTTTCTAGAGAGGGTTTAATTTACTATATTTAAGCTTCCCACTAGAAGTAAATAGAAATACAAATATTATATTCAATACGTTTAATATCATTTTAAATCCTGATAGTCATGGCGTAATTTAATTGAAAGAACATTTATGGATTAAATGACCAGATTCCCTCCTGCTCTGTCTTTTTGTGGCGAAATAAAATATTTATTTTAATCTTATATCCACAAAACAGGACTTAGTCAAGTGAATTCAATGAATTAAGTTAAATTCACCTCACTTCAATATGTATCCTTTTAAAGTGTTCCTGCTCATGTACCTAGTTCATTCACCTTAAGCCTTTCCACTTCTTTTCTCACCTTAAATCTGAATTTTAAGACTGTCATGCTTTGTGTGATTTCACTATTGGCTGCCACTAATTTACACTGACTTATATATGACTTACACATGAATTGGTAGTCAACGAATATTTGCAGCTCTGAGGACCACAAACACAGTGTTTATGTTCCGTCAACTCATGCTTTTTGCATAATAAAAGACCTTTCTTTCATTTTCTAAAGTAAACATATACATTGTTTGCTCGTGAGCAGAATACTGTTCTTGCTCTGCCTATGTTTCTAAATGTAAAATGTCACCAAACCACACGCTCTTGGACTCTCTTGTCTTTTTGTGCACTCTGTAGGCAGCAGTGGCCAAATAAATTGTTGACAGCACTACAACACATCCTCTGTCATTTTCTAAATCACCATCAACATCACAAAGTGTCTGTCATTCCCTCTCCCAGTTGATCCAAATGTGCTGCACCCAAGTGACCTCGTTGAGTTTTCAGCTCATTCAGATGCTAAAAGGCGCACCGTGTCACCCCATTTGGACCTGTGTTGACTGAGTGGGTGCCATCTTTGTCGGCTTGTGTGCCTCGGTGGCCGGCTCCACAAGGCTAAGGCTGGACTGAAGTGAATTGATTCACAGGGATTAGGGATTAAGACTTCCCCCCGCCGCTTTGGTTGAGTAAATCTGGGGATTATGATGTCAACAGCCTGTGGCTGCATCAGAGGAAATTGAATTGTGAGGAACGGGAGTGCCGACGGCCCAGGATTACAGCACAGTCAGTGAGAAATCAGAGATGGGAGTTCATGTCTGTGCCTTTCTCCTGCTCAGGAAAACTTCTGTGGGACACCATTTACTGCCTTTGGGGAGTGCGACACACTTACATGGTAGAATTTACTATGAGTAGATGTTGAGGATGGTAATTGTGTGATAAAGAAGATCTCTGTGTGCCTGGTAATCCAGTACTTCCTGCTCTGGCCTTTGAAGCATCAGGTGGTAAGTACCGCTAAATGCTACAGGGATCACTTGTTCAAAGGGAACTAGGCGATAAGGATCTATGACTTTTACAACTAAACTAACTGATAGCATGGAGGAGAATTTAGGGAACATTTATTGTGTATAATCTGCATTTGTTCTTCTAACATTCTCTCATGTGTTGTTGTGTGTTTGTGTTCCCGTCTCTCTGCATTCCAGCCTCCCCCTCCTCCTCCTGCTGACCCCGACCCCGACCCTGTCCCTGTCCCTGCTCCTGCTTCTGTTAAATTTGAAGGACTCACTAAAACAAACAAGATGAAGGTGAAATGGAGCGATCTGGGTTTGGCCTTCTTCATCGTGCTGTCCCTGGTGATGACAGGATGCTTCTTCTGGCAATATCAGATGCCAAAACTTCTGCCAGGTGAGGCACTGTAGTTAGTAACAGGATGTGTGAGAGGAATTTCTTAAAGCTGAGAAATCGTTATCTTAACTCATCTTTAAACATCAAATGATCTTTGGAGGTGCTGCATTAGTCTGAAAAGCAAAAGATCATTTTAAATTAGTTTCCATTTCATGATTTCTTATTCTGGTAGAAGAAAGTCTGTGAAACATTGAACCTATGACGCTCAATAACACAATATCCTAATTATGACATTTAACGCTAAATCGTAGTTTGCAGCTTTGCTAGTTCTTAACTAATCTGGCAACAACCCACAAAATCAACAGATTATTCTCTACACACTTTGTAATTAGGACATCAAGCAATCTCCTATATTATATAATCACACAGTTGAAAGTGTGAAGAATTGCAGAGACATTGTCAAATTAAAACATACAGAAAGTTGATCATCTCTCAGAGTGCATGGGTTTTGTTTTAAAGAGGCCCTATGCTTTTGGGGTTTTACCCTTTCCTGTAGTGTCTTCACGCCAGATGGAGTTTGTAAGACACACTTCTATTTGCTAGTGCTCCATAACATTGAATGTGATAAGGGCTAAGGGGCGGGACATCTCAAAGTGGTTGACCAATCACAACAGAGCCGACCAGCTAACCAATCAGAGCCGACTGGGCTCTGGTTTCGGACAGAGGGTGAAAAGAGGTGCTGCAGCACAGGCAGTATGAGAACATATGAATACCTTTTTGAACATTAAAGCTTGTAAACATAAAATACAAAAATACATCTATGAACCTAAAAATTAGCAAAATATGTCCTCTTTAAAATGTAGGTTTCAATTATATTTAAAAGGTTTTGATTGTAGTCCCTTTAATCCATAATCAGTCCAACACAGCACCAGAATGTGTCACGTTGCTTTAGTTCATTAGTTTGTTTTAATTATGTTAAAACTTAATTAAAGCGCCTGATCAGACTCTTTAATACAATTAATTCAGAGCAAAAACACTTCTCTAAAGTACAGTCCAGTTGTATAATCTCCATATGACTGCATGATTAGTAAGGTAACATGAGGTTATGATTTTCTGACGTACCGCAGAGGGATCTTTTTTGTTCCAAATAACAATTTCACATGTGCTTTAGAATGAGAACGCAAATGGTGGCCTTAAGCAACAATGAAACATATTTAAATATTATACATTCATCCAGAATTCACTCTGGCAGCACCTTTTGAAATCCGCAGGTTATATACAATAAATCCTGTCAAATTGTATGGTGAAAGATCAACGGGGTTCATTAGGAGGCGGGGAGAATAATGAACTCACCCACTAGCCATCAAAGCCTAATGCATGTTCAGCTGATACATTATTCTATCAAATGTCAAATGGGAAATACAAAAGCCTGTCCTGCTGTTATTCATTCGCTCTTTCTTTCTCCCTTTTCATTTTCTCATTTCCCACCCACCGCCTAGATGAAGGGAGGGGTCGCAATGCCGAGTCAGAGATGATGTGTCCTCGCTTCCCCGAGCCTCTCCAACTGGAGCATCCTATCCCTAACCTGAAGGAGGCTCTGGAAAAGGTGAGAGGAGTTGTTCGTCATGCTCAGAACTATAACTGATGTTGGATTTCTGTCATGCCCACTCAAGTCTGGGGAAATGTACAGGCTGACCGCCGTAATCCTTCACACCAAATGCTGCTGCAGTTGACAGAAGGAGATTAAAGATATGCTGTGAGGAATGATTAAAAGTCAGTCAAATCTCTGCAACCAAACAGTTTCAGACAAACTGCAAATACAGATCAAGCTTATGAATTTGATATAAGATATGCTTACTTCAGCCTTGAAAGCAAAAATAATCTTTAAATCTAATCTTGAATACGTTTTGAAGAATGAATTATGTTTCGCCTGCAGGTTTCACTCCCCGACAAAAAGTGCTGGTTTTCCAGAATAGCAATATCATTTATATTATGTGTTCATTAAACGAATATGTTTGGCATAGTGCGACATCAAAGTAATTGCTTTGGGGTTTCATGTTTCTGGTAATTAAAGTGCACAGAACAAAGTATTAAAAAAGGGTTCCCAAGATAAATCCAGCGCTGCTACACATTCATTTATTACCTCATCTTGGCTTTTTTGCGAAGAATTTGATACTTTTATCCCTTTAGATACCAGCATTTTTTTTTGAATGAGATCATCTGATCTTTTGGACGTGACTCGCTCTCTGAGGGAAGTAAGTCACCTGAAACCAGACAGAGGACCCTAAGCCCATACTGGTTTATTGTGAGGAGTAACACAAGTGTCAGTAGTCAATGGACTGATCTTTTTGCCTTTTTAAGTGAAAGCATTGAAAGGGGGAGACAAATGGCAAATGGGCCCAGGCAGGTTTCCATCCCTTTGCACATGGACTGAGCCCCAGCCCGACCAACTGGGCTATACGGTGGCCCATGGATAGAAATGTAGTACCTTAAAACATGGTTGTTGTGTTATTTGTTTATTACTTTGAGAACCAAGCAACTATAGCTGATATTTGAACAGTGGTGGAAAGTAAATATCTCAGTTTTTGTATAATGTGCCCTGTTTTATTTTGAAATGTATATCCTCTTTGTGTCCTGTCTAGTTTTACTTCCTGTATTTTAGTTCCCAGCCTGTGTGATTGTCTGGTTGTGTTCACCTGCTGCCTTTTGATGATCCTTTGATGTCCAAACACGTCACCCCGAGGATCCTCCTGTAGCAACGCATTTCAAAAGGCGTCTACTGTCTTTTCAATATTTGTGTTTAACTGTAGCCTTAATGTACATTCTTGATACTTGAATAGCTGTACTCACTTATTTCCACCACAACTGTCCTGCCAAACACAATGTGCAAACACAATAGGATTTAACTTGTACCACTCTTACTGGATCATGTAACTTAAAGAAATGTCACACTTATTACTTTACAGAGAACTTTTAATCAAATCATTAAGATCTTTTCACAGCAGATACTTTAATTAGGAGTCTTTTTAGTATTTTATTGAAGTACGTTTGGTTATTAAATTCACTGTGATTCACAACATGTCTGGGGATAGTTTCATTTAGTATGGAGCATCATCCAGCTGTCTGAGCATTAAGGAAACGTCAAGGCTTGTGCCAGCAGAGAAGTTTGTGAACATTTATCGAACAGTGGCAATAACTGTTGTTAGATATCCAGGAAAGGTTAGATATAAGTGTACTGACAGAACCATTGATGATGGTGGTGACAAATTCATTTGGTGTTATTGTTTCATCTGAAGGAGAGAAAAGTGATCAATGCCACACTAAAGTCCAATACCTATATTAGTGGTAAATACAGCTGTAGGTTGACAATTATACTTTAAAGCTGCCATGTTATAGATTCTAGCATTTAGTTCAACATTTTAAAATGTCTCACTTTGTAAGACTATTTTTATTCTGAAGGTCTAATTGTTTTCGGTGATTACCGAATTGAGTGTTCCGACGCCCTTTGTAGCAGCAATTCAACTTGATTTGATTTAATACCCATTGTGCGTTTATGATTTATATTTTATTTTCAAAAAAGCCTCCTCCTATATTATATGTACAGTGTAATCTCTCCAGGACCCCTCCATATTACGCCGTTCATCCAACATTAAATGCTATGTTTAAGAAATAATGTGTAAACATGAAAAACTGAATACCACTCTTGTGTCTTTATTTGAACCAGCAGCCAGTTAGCTTAGCATTAAGAATGGAAGCAGGGGGAAACAACTAGCCTTTCTTCCTTTTGAAAAAATGTAATAAGTAGCTAACCAAAAATATATCTTAACTGGATACCTTTACAGAATATACTCCTCACTTCCTGCTCTGTCTCTTCCAGGTGGATGCTTTGCTTCGACAGACCGTCAATCCCGTCAGCCTTCCCTCACTGTCAGCCATCGTGATCTTAAACGACACTGTTTTGTGGACTGGTAACTTTGGAAAAAGGAATAGCAGTGACCCTCTCTCGGGTGCCCCAAATGAGTACACAATTTACAGGTGGGTACCCGATGAAAACTTTAAAAGGTTATAAAATACACATTTTTAGCTTCATATTTGTATTTTGTGCCTCTATTGTGACATGTTTACATGCTTTAATGTTCAAAAAGCTCTTCATTTTTCTCATACTGCCTGTGCTGTACCTCTTTTCACCCTCTGTCTGAAACCAGAGTGGTTAGCTGGCTGGCTCTGTTGTGAGCAGTCAGCCACTTATGGCGCATTTCCACTACAGCGCGTAGCGCGGTTTAAGCGTGCCGTGCCAAACCCAGCCCGTTTTTTGTTGCGTTTCCACTAGGGGTAGTTCCGGCTAACGGGTACTGTCTCACAGTTTTTCTGTTTCTTTCTGGGCCAACAACCGGGCTGAATATGCTAAACTGGTGAGAGAATCGCTGGCAAGGGGGCTACAACTACAACAAAATGAACATATTTTACCGTGATTTAATTGTAATACACGTTTCAAAATGATGCCGAAGTAACAACATACTGATACCGGTTAGTAAAAACCATGAATTAATGCTTTGACAAGTCTGCAGACAGACGGCAGGCGAAAAACCTTTTAAAATGTGTGTTTTCTGAATGGAGATTGGCTAAGCTAACGTTGTATATGCTCCGACCAGTGGCGGCTGGTGGAAAATATTTTTGGTGGGGCTGTTGACATAGTGAGTAAAAAAATTTTTTTTGGAGAAATGACACCTTAAATTATGACTCGCGCTACTTTTATAATTCAGTAACCACACTACAGTTACTAACATTGCCCTGACACGTGTTACTTCCTTACTTAAATCAGTCATAATCAAACCTCAAACAGACTCACGTAGTCTGTTCTTCTTCTGTTTTCCGGTTGTTGCCCGTTTTGAATGACGAATACACACTACCGCCGCCCGCTGGTAAGGAGAGTTATTGCCACTCACGCATGCGCAGTTGCGAATCTAGTTCAACCGCAGCGCAGCGTCATACTACTTAATGAAAAGTCAAGTATAATATTAGTCAAATATGAAGAAGTTAAACTTTAAACATTGATGACTTAAAAACTTTATCCAGGATAAAAGCCACATCTACACCTGCAAGGTGAATACAGCTGGTAAAAGAAAAAGTGTTTGAATGCATACATTAACAGGTTTCATGATGTGATACCATAGACTGTGTGTGATACACTCACAGTGCCGCAGTCGGACTGTAGGCTACGTAATGTTACAAAAATAAAATCAATGTGCAGGCTTACGTGAACACTGTTCTACATGAACAATACGGGCAGTTTATACATTAAATAAATCAACAGTAGCTGGCGATATATGCTCCAAGTGGAAGCGATCCACGGGCACATCGTATCTGTCCCCGGCTGTTTGAAGAGCAAGCATGGGAAACAACAGCTAGCCACAGCTAGCCACAGCTAGCCATGCCTTTCTGGTGTACCAGCTACGTGAGAAGCCTCGTTGATACGTGTTGTCTTTTTCACGAGCTTGCTGCGATATATAGCCTACAAATCGGGTTGGTCCGGTCCAAGGTCTTTAAGCAACAGTTTATCTCCCAAACTTCTCCTTTCGAAAGGATTGGAGATTAGCTCTTGAACTGAATTGGGTGGGGACCGAGGTCCGGAGACTCCACCTGCACACGAACGAAGCCATCCTCTGCGTCTAGTGCGTCACCCGGATACGAGTCACTGTCCAAACTACTCACTGATTGGACCGGCGCTGACATTGGCGCCCGGTGATAATCAGATTTGACTACGCTGATTGGCTGAAATTATGTTTCGCAACAGTCAGCTGCTAGTGGCTGCTGCTGCACTGGATGAAGGCTGATTTCTTACCGCCCAGGCGAGAGAGGGTAATGATGGTAAAACATGGGCAAGGCCAGGCAGGAAACATGTGACTTATCAGTAACTTTAGACATCGTAACACAATTTTAAACAAGATGTTATTGTAGATTATGCATTTTACTGATACAAATTATATAATATTTACCTTTTTTATTAAAAATAAAAATAAAAATATATATATTTTTTTTTTTATGTGGGAAGAGGTTGGGCGTCGCCCCTATCGCCCCTATGGACCGGCCGCCACTGGCTCCGACCGTCCACACTCACAACAACGGCCTATACAGACATAAATAAACCAGCGACTGTATTCACCATGACACAGACAGTCTGTGGTTTGTACTTGTTTAACTTTTGTCTAGTTTCTGAACAGATATGAGGAGCTGTGAGCTCTGAGGGCTAACAGCTAACGGCTGATGTTCGTTTTCTGTGGTTCGCATTGAAGATGACGTCACGGCTCCGCCTACACTGCGTTACTATAGTTACTGCCCCAGCTACTAAACTGTAATGGAAACGCAGCATAAAGTGAGCCTGGCCTACTAAGGCCTAACTATACCGTACTAAGCCGTGCGAGGCCCTGCAGTGGAAATGCGCCATTAGAGATGTCCCGCCCCTTAGCCTATCACATCCAGGGGGAGTGTGTAGAGAAACTATGGGATATTAGCATTGGCAGACAATTATCATCCACAAACACTCATATACTGTAACACTACAGGAAGGGAAACACCCCTAAAATCATAATAAGATAATAAGGCCTCTTTAAGTGATTCAGCTTAATTATCGAGAATGACTGTTTAAGCCTCCTGCTGCCAGGAATCAAATCTGGTGTTCACTGTTAACTCCTCAAAGTCACTAAAAACCCACATCTCCATCTGACTTTGATGTCCTCAGTAGCTACCTTTTTTATTTTTCCTTTAATGGACTCTGTAGTTGATTCTGAAACATCTTCTTCCTGTGCTGCAGAGGAGGCGGTGTGTTTATTATAGGATGAGCATTATTACATCACATGAATTCACTGTAATGGGCACATAAGCTCTGGATATAAATATTCTTCAGTCAGTGTATATCTGCACAGTAGCTGACCTGACTGATGTGAAATTGATGTCGGAGCATCACAGGGATCATGTTACCCCTGGACGTCTGATGATTACGCTGAAGAGGCTTAGTTTAATGTTCAGAGTGTGCTAGAAAAGAAAAGCAACATGAAAAGCCTTCTATAGGGAAAAAAGGACGCTGACAAACTCTGAATGACTTTAACAGGGACATTTAAGCACAACATGTGTGCTGCTGCCATTTATAATTTACTTTTAAAGTGTATTCTCCCATGTGAAGTAGTCGGTGTTCGATTATTATGTTTATAAGAAAACCAGGACACAGTGTTAGGTGGTTTCTAGTGTCAGAATGAGCCAGCCTGTCTCTCAGATTGGAGGAATCTTTGCAGGCACAGATCGAAGGCACTGATTGTAAATATGTCATGATGGATTACTTTAGGGGATAATTTATAGACCTGCCTGCCAGAGGAAAATATTCAGTGGAAGGAGATCTGTGGGAAAGTGTTAGTTTCCTTTAACGAGAGCCAAGTCTAACAATGTACAAGATTTAAACCAAGATTTTCTCCATCTGACTTACTGTAAGGCAAGGCAAGGCAATTAACAGGGTATTTTTTGAAGTACCAAGTTTTTTTGGTTCATTACAGTCAAATAATGGTGGAAAAAATGCTAACGCAATTAGCACAGAACTCAAGGTAAAATACCCTTATTACTTATCAAATCTGTGCAAACAAGACATCGATTAGCAAGCTGAGATTCCACATTCCAGACATATAAGTATCATCACTGAGCGATCAGAACTCGCGACAGGGGAAGCGAAAACAGACATCACAACAGGTAGCTTTAGATTATTTATACAAAAGGCAAATCAACTGATGTATTGTGACGAACTAGGGCCATTTACCATTATTAATTAAAATGTCAGTATACAAAGTCATTAATGTCAGCCCCACCTTTTTTATCCCACCAAAATTACACATGTAGGATCATCAATTTCGACATTATTAAGATGGTTTTGAAAATGGCCATTCTATATGATGAGTTATTTAAATGTTGGTACCTTTGTACTATGAATCAAGCTACATTTTTAATGCAGGACTTTTACTTGTACCTCAGCATATACACTGTGGTATTTCTACTTTTACTTAAAGGAGCAGTAGGTACGTTTGAGAAACCGCCTCGAGTGTACAAAAATTCCAAAGTACACAACCGAAAAGAATCCGCCCCTTCCTTCAGACTTC
>CALSBZ010004335.1:1130261-1146160 GCA_943591055.1 Gobionotothen gibberifrons
AAACTCTCAACTAATGGCTTATTACTTGTAGAATATGGTCATGTAGAATAAGGCATTAATAAGTGTTTTATAATGACTAATAAAGAGCCATTACTGTTAATATGCATGTTAATTAACAACTAGTTGATGGTTAATTTGTGTACCTTAAAGGTGGGGTAGGTAAGTTTGAGAAACCGGCTCGAGATACACTTTTTGTTATATTCCATGGAATGCTCTTAACATCCCGATAGCAATGAATATCTTAAGTGCTTTGACAAAAAATTCACAACAAAAATCCATCTGTGGAAGCCGTAGTACTGTAAAAAGCACGACCAATCATTTTAGCCAGCCCGGCTAAAGTAACTGGATGGCCTACCTGCCTGTCAGCCTTCCATCTGTGCACAAACTTATCTCGTGCCCTCATTGGTCATGTGCGCGTTCGTGTGTGTTGGAGGAGGGGCTCTGTAAGGAAGTGGCAGATTTTTTCCGGCTGTGTATTTTCAAATTCTAGCGCACTCGAGATGGTTCCTTTAAAATTACCTACCCCACCTTTAATATAAAGTGTTACCGATTTGTTTTGTAACCAATTCTTGGTCTGCTCCTGAACTGAACTACTTGTATGTGTCTGTATCAATGGCAAAAGTAGCAGAAAATATTTGTTTGTATTTTCAGTGTTTGCAGTAAACAAAAGCTGTGTGCGAAATATAAATAAATGTGTTCTGTCAGATAAAAAAAAAAACCCAATCACGTTACTCCTTTATCTCTTTTTCAGAATTGCAAGCCTATCCAAAATCTTCCCGACCTTGATGCTGTACAAACTGTGGGAGGACGGGAAGATTGGCTCCCTGGATGACCCTCTGGAGAAATACGTGGAGAACTTTACCATCAAAAACCCCCTGGGGAAGTCGCGGGACTCGGAGCTGAAGTACGTGACAGACGGTCTGATATTTCTTGACAGTGGGGAGGTTCAGATCCGCTCCTCCTCAGTCACTCTGCGCAGGATGGCCAGCCAGCTCTCAGGTAAATACAAAGGGTTAGAGAGCCAGCCTCTGTGATATAACACAAGGAATTGAGATGCATGCACATATTGTATATACTGTAGATTAGAATGTCCCTTGGGTCTTAGTTAGTTTGGACACATCTAAACCTTCAGGAGCTGACCTATGAAAGTTAAGAGTTGTATAAAAAAATACATTTAAATTATAGACGAATAAGAAGAAGAGGCTTGTGGTATATGTTGTTTGTTTTTTTTAGCTTGTTAAATGTTAACATCCAGGTTGCACTTTCTTATTTAAGAGGATCAAAGATGTTGCTTTTGTTTATTGATTTTAGAGCTAAAACTATCAGTCAAATAATTTATATAATTCAGTCAATCAACAGAAAATGATCATGCAACTTTTCTAATCATTAAGGTCATATTTAAGCACATTGTGCCAAACATTTCATATAGTATATCAAATAGTTTGCAATCAATCAACTATTTGAGAAAATAATTGCTTATAACTAACTATAATAATAATAATAGTATACATTCTTAACATATGTTAATACTCACTCATGAAAAAATCTTCTAGTTTGTATTGAGAGATTGAAACGGATATGTGAAATTAAGCATTAGGTTTCTGAGCTGTTCAGGTACTTTTATTGCTGGAGTCTTTCAGCAGTTACATCCATATATTGACTCGGCACACGAGTTTCTGTTGCCATTCACAAACAGGCACTTGCTTATCTGAAGAGGCTTTCAATTTTTGAAATGAATAAAATATGAGAGAAACTCCAAGGACAAGACAATTATAAATCTTTCAATATTGGCATAGTCCCATCTGTAGCGGCCGTGACTGACGAATACGAACAGTGGCACATTGCTGCATGTCATCATCTCTTCAACTTTCCAACCCATCTGTCTGTTCATCTTATTTAGGCTAAGGAAAAATAATCATCTTTATGTATCCCAACCTGTGTCCGTGTTTCATCCAGGTAGCAAGCCTGAACATAATAACGTTCTGAGAACTGAATTTGTCACGTAACGGTAAAGTCATCATGACCATAACCATCAGAACAAATCAAATGTGTTTTCTTTGAGCAGGATAGATAGAAGAAGAAAACATAATTTATTTGTTGTATTTTCTGTCACGGGCTGATCCAGGCTTACCCAGGAGACTCCGGGCCACAAGCCTGCTTTGGAAAGGAAAAACACAAACTGCAATTAATCTGCTTCAAGATGATGTCCTCGTCGCAGACCCAGGCACTAAGTAAGATTTGTTATGCTTTGTTGATTTGTTATGCTTTGTTGATTTCAGTATATCAATATGTATTTTAATTGTGCAGACTGGGATAATGAATTGTATGAAAAGTGCATGTGTTTGACCGGGCAGAGACATTCATTGTGTTGACAGCAACATATTGTGTAATCTCTGCTTGTTTATGGTACAAGTTTGACATTTTGTGAAATATGCTTACATTCTCTTAGATCTATTAGATGACAAGACCGATACAACTCTCAATGTCTGCTGAGTAAACATTGACTTACAGCCAGCAGTTCACTTTGGAGGCGTTGGTGAGTGCATTTTGAGAAATTCTGACAGTGCCAGCTGGTGGTTTCCCCTAATTCCAGTCTTTATGCTAGTCTAAGCTAACCACCTGCTGGCTGAAGTTAATGTTATGCGCACATTGTGATTTTATCCGTCTTGTCATCTAATGTTTAGGGCACATTCACATTTTGTGAAATTTGCTAGAACAACTTTCTTGTCAACAGTTAGATAAGAAGACTGAAGCATCAGTCAAAGTCTGCATGGTAAACATAAACATTAGCATAGCTTTGCATAAAGACTGGAATCAGGGGTATACCGCTAGCAGGCACTGTCAGAATTTTAGAAAACGCACTCACCAATAATTCCAGAGTTAACTAATTAACAAGAAAGAAATCTTGTGTCTCTCTATGTGTAAATGTCAACATGTTGTGGATTGACATGGTGGTCATTTTGTAGCCAGAAAACAGTGACTCCCTTATCTTGCTGGTGTGTTTTTTTCTTCTTTTATTTGTATCAGTCTAGCTCTGTCAAGACTGAAAACCTCACGCTTTTTGTTAAGACTGGATTGAGTTGAACACGTTGTTTACTGTTGTAGTATTCAACGCAATGTTACACATTGAGCCAAAGGAGCCCTTTTATTTGTATGTGCTGCACAAGTGGGCTAAATGGATACAGAGATTCAATAGTTTCTACTTATCAAGCAGCGTTACAGCCAGCTCCAAAGAGAATCAGGTGAATTCAGTGATTTATTGTATTGGAGACAAAGCTGATGATGTTTACTGAAGCTTGAAACTCAGTGATGCAGACCAGTAACAATACCCTTCAACGAGGAATGGCTTTTTTTGTAATGAAATGTGCATTGCTTATAAACCTGCACGTTCTGAAGCAAAAAAAAATGGAGACTGTGGATGTATTTTTCACCAGTCAACACACCATTACATTACATGTCACTTGTTAGACGCTTTTATCCAAAGCGACTTACATACTCAATACTGTGGGCAATCCCCACAGGAGCAATTTGGGGTGAAGTGTCTTGCCCAGGGACACAACGACATGCTGACTGCAGTGGGGTTTGAACCTGTGACCCCCTGATCCGAACACCAACGCACAACCCACTGCACCACACACCTCCCACTCCAGTATGCATTAGCTCAGTACTGATGATGCATATTAAGCTTATCAGGGACAGGATTGTGATAGGACTGGCTAATATAGGGTTCTCAGAATGCATGCTAATGGCAGAAAATCTCGACATGGAAAATACATAATTTAGAAGAGATGAATAAGCAGCAAAACCTACTAAGCAAGCATTAATAAGCTGATATATGCCAGTTCTGTGGACAGTGTTTAAAGGCTCACATCAAAAAGGAAAAGCAAAACCCATCATAACTGCGATGGCATGAGTGCCCTGTTAAGGATGCAAAGTGCCTTTCATGTGGGACTAGAGGTCACTAGCGGGGTGTGTGTCCTGCTGGTAAAGCTGTGAATAGTATTGAGCAAGAGAGGGATTGGCTCTGTGTATCTGGTGCTGACACACGGACTGTTCATAAAGACACTTCACTTTCAAAAGGAAACCAGAGAAGATGTCACAGTTGTCTCTCAGTCGTTTTAGGGAAAAATACTTTTAATGCAAAGCAGCGTTTTCTCCAAAATGCAGGGCAAAAAATTGGTCAGATGTTCCACTGGATGTTTTTGCTTTTACGAGACTGCAGCTAAGGGAAGCAGCCACTCATATCATGGTCTGTGTCGATATCTGAACATGCCTTTGCTCGGGTTGCCAAAAAACATTTATCTCCCAACTGGTTCAAGCAATGGCTCTGTTCTTTTAAAGTTGATATCCACCATGCCACTGTATTCCTAAATTCCTGAGGTCGCCAGAGGTTAGAACAACAGGGGAGCTGAACGTATTATTCTAGACCTTGAAGAACCTCAAAAAAAAGTTATCCTGCCCTACCTGGCTCTACTTGCCTATAAAGCCACACCCCTTAAGAGTTTATAGCCCAGCTCAGCTTCTCATGGCCCCACATCTTCTGAAAAAAAGAAGCTACATTTTCAATTTCCTTTTGCCTGTTTTGTCCTGTGTTTTGGTCCAATTTGATGTAAAAAAAAACAGAGTTAGTTTGAAGCAAATTTTCTGTTTCAACCTGACAGCCTCCTGATGAAAACCAATCTGGAAGTGTTTTCAGCCATGTAAATCGTCAACCTTTTTACATTAACATTTTTACATTTCAGTCTTATTGAGTTTTAGAACCGCTAATAGGCACATGTTAAAAGACAGAGCTTTACTCTAAAATAAGCTAAGCAGCTGCTGTATGCAGCTTCATGTTTAACCATATAGAAGAGTTGTATCAACCATCTCATTAATGCTAATAAGCAGAATTACAAACAAAAGAAAACAATTAATTATTTAATCAAGATACTTACTAAATAGTTTGTTACTCTGACTTCCTCCATCAATAACCAGCTTTTTCTTTCATTCTTTTGCTTCTTTACAGATGTCATTACAGCAACCTCGCCTTCTCACTGTTGGCTCATGTGATGGCCGAGCGAGTGGCTGCCGTGGACTACCAGCGCTGGATCACAGACAACATCCTGGATCGGCTGGGGATGGAGGACACTGGCTTCGACATCACCCCAGGGCTCCAGAGCCAGGTGGCCGTGGGAGTGTACTCCAACGGGAAGCCGGCGCCGCTCTACGACCTGGGCTGGTACCGGCCCTCAGGTCAGATGTTTTCCACTGCTGCAGACATGGCCAAGCTCGCTATGATGCTGCTGGGCGCATATCACCGCAAGATGCTAGAGCCAGACTCATTGAAGATCATGCTGACCCCCCTCTTCAGGTGCGAAAAGGACTACTTTGCCAACCGTACTGGGACGCCATGGGAGGTGAATGAGTTCATGGGCTACGAGATGGTTCGTAAAGATGGTGATCTGGATGGGTACTCTGCCACCTTCTCCCTGGTGTCAAAACTGAAGCTCGGTCTGGTGGTGCTAATGGCTGGTAGCCGGTCTGAGAAGCAGGACCTGGTCACTAAGGCCTACTCCTACATCATACCAGCTATAGAAAGAGCCTTTAGGGATGCTACGAAGGTCCTTAATCCTCCGCCAAAACCAGAACCTTACATCGGCTTTTTCACCTACAGCAACATCACCTTCTATGAGATCAAAGTCGGGCCAGACGGCGTTCTGATCATGCAACAGTTTGGGCCTCAAATTGAAGAGCTGATCCCAGAGAAGTACAGGACAATAAAGCTGAACTACCTGGTGGACCGGGTGTTCAGAGTTGTTTTTGAAAAAGAGTACCCTTGTGTTTTGCAAGTAGGCACAGCCTCAGTGTCCCTGGAAGCCCAAGATGGCCAGCTTTTTAACTTCTACATATTTGACAAGCGTGGTTTGTCCCCTGGCTTTGATGCACCAGGACTTAACACGTACAATGTGGTAAGAATAGCCCGCAGACCAACTTTCTCGAGCTGAACTGCAGTGATGCTTCGACCTAAAGACAACTGGTATGTCCTTTGGACATGTCAGGTGTTGCAAACAAAAAGAGGTGTGAATACTAAAAGACTAAATGGAAAAGTTAGTATCAATTGGGTGGACAAAGATAGGATTGTGCTCTTGATAAACAAAGAGCACAGAGAGTGACGACACAATGAATAATGTCTTGCAAGGGAAATATATGCTTTCCCTGAGAAATTATGTATATGACTGTCCTTCATTATGGATCCCAACTGAACATTCACTTTATTGTGATATATGCATTTGTTTTTCCTGCCTTCTTTCAAACCACTGTAACATTGTCTTGGTCTTTTCTGTCCTTGAATTTGAATGAAAGAGAAAAGCAGAACTCTAGCTCTCAACAAACTCCTGTTCTGGTCATGTATATGAATATCAACATAGACATCCTTTTCAATTATTGAACTATGATTGCTATTTCTAAAAACCCTAACACCAAGCACATACATATTCACACTCTGTTGGTAAGGGGAACAAATATTTCATTTCTTTGTTACTATGAACTCTGCTTGTGGCAGCTAGATTGTATTCATGAAAATGCATCACGTTATTGAAATGCGGATGTTGCCACAGGTAGAGAGCTGCCTATTACATTATTGAATTGAATGAATTATTCATGAAAATGATTTTGGTTCCCCAATGAGAGGTGACTAGGGACAGAGAGGCTTTTGGTGCATGTGTGACTTCTTGCTGTTTAACCCTTAGAAATGGACTCTAATTTGTCCGAAGTCCCAACCTCTAACTCCAGTATGAATAATACACTGCTCTGATGCAGGTGTATCCAAGTGTGCAAAAATAACAATCATAAAGCAAAGGCTGATGTTTAACCTTTTATATAAGATTGTGTGTCGGATGGAAATGGAATATGAAAATGTTGCTTAGGCTTGGAGCACCGGGTGCAACGAGCGAAATTAGGGGAATGCTGAGAAATTAACCTACTATTTCCATTTCATCCGGCTGTGGATGGAAATATTGAAACAGCAATTCAGCTATGTAATGCAATGTTGTCACGGGCCACAGATGAATTCTGATGCATTGTAAGAGTTCAAATTAAGTCATGGGTCATGCGGTATTGTAAGTCATACTGAAACAAAACTGCCCCAACATGCAAAGGATACTTTGAGGTGATCTGCTGCTATTGTTAAGGCTTGTTATTTTGGATGTAATATGAGGCTTTTAAGCTTTCAGAAAAGCAACCTTCACAATGCAATCATGATGACGAATAAAATGCTGCATTCATGTTTCAGTATTGTCAATCAAGTAACAAAATATAATTGATAACAAATAGGTAAAAAACATTTTTGCTTTCAACATTTATTTTTCTTAAGTCAGCCATTGCACAATAGCCATAATCAGTTATTATACTTTGCAATCACTGAACAAGAGCTGGAAAATCTATTCATGAACACAATGCAAAAGACAAAACAAGATCAGGAAAAGCTTGCAGTAAAATATTTCATTCTTTGTTAACAAGTTTCACTGGAACACAGATAAGCAGGGGCGGCGGGTACTGTAGGCTAGGGAAGGCTAAGCCTTCCCAAATCTTTTTGTCACTGCATCCTGGTAAAATAAAAACATATAATGTATAATGTTTGTGTATTTTACATTAGCGCTTCTATGCAGCCACCTGTGGCTGGTTATCAACTCGGTAAATCAAGTTTAAATTTCCTTTATCCTGTAATATGACTTGATAGATTTAAACTCCGCACACTGAGCTCTGTTTGGTCAGTACGCGGTGCTTTCACGCCAGAGGCGGGCAGTGTCAGGTAAAAAAAGTTATTTAGCCTTCCCAAACCTGAGCCTCACGCGCCGCCTATGCAGATAAGTATATTAACTCTTTGTGAAGCCCACAACACGTTCATTTACAAATAACAACAAAAACAATACAACATTGTTTCGTTCGGAGAGGATTTGACTGTCCCACTTTCAAATTCCATTCTAAGGCATACATGAGTTAAAGAATAAGACAGCAGGTGAAATATTCAGGCACTATTGAACAATATTGTCCATTGTCACAAACCAACAAAATCAAAGTTCACATACAAGCTCTTGAGCGGCGTAAGTAGTTTAAATTAGCAGTTTTACATTTGGGAAAAATACTCTCTCACTTGCCAAGATCAATACCTTCTGAAGTTAGCTTGGTTTAGCTTAGCATAAAGACGAAACACTGCTAGCCTGGCTCTGTCCAAAAGTAAAAAGAAAGAAATAACTTTATTATTATATCTCTTTGTTTAAGAGCACATCTAAAATGTAAATCATCTTGTTTGGTACCCTTACACCACAACTTTAACACGGGAACACTTTAAGAAAGGCAACTTTGTGAAACTACGTACGCTAGTTTTGCTAGCTAGTCTTGTAAAGTTGAATGCTAGTAGCTACAGTATTGAGTTAAAGGAGTGATATGTGTGACAAATATTGTACATATATTTTGTTATATATTTAGCATGTAACAAAATATATATGAATGACTACCACAATGGCTCATGATAACCATTTTATTATTTTGTAAAGATTAAACAAATGAGATGCAGAAGGTGTCAATCTGTGAGCTTAATACCGATTAGTGGGTGGCTTTTGGTATCCAAGGACAGAGCCAGGCTAGTTGCTTTTCAGTTGTTTTATTAAGCTAAGAACTGAGGCACAGGACACAGGACCCAAATGCAGGACTCAGAGACCGTTGTCCAAAAACAGAAAGTAGTCACACTTCACGTGGACATTTTTTAATTTTCTCAAACAAATCTAAATCACACATCCAGTGGGAAAAAAGGTTTTCCAAAAATCAAAACTCACTTGACAAAGGTACTTTCTCAATATAAAGTTCAGGAGTCAAAGGGCCCAGGTTCTCATGGCATGGAACATAACTAACTGACAAGGGACAAAGAAACACAAGGGCTATATATATATAGGTGAGGGGGATGAGCACAGGTGAAAATGATCAGGGCAGGGCCAAGCAATCTCAAGGGCGGGAAACACACAAAGGCAGGAAGTGTGGGATCTGGAATGAGAGGGAATGATTACTTTAAAAAATAAAAACAGGAAGTGACAAGATCAAAAACACAAGACTAAAAAACATAACTTAACATAACATAACTGTCGAGCCACAACAAAGATACATATTAAACATATGTTAGTGTTATCAATCTTCTTATTTAACTTACAGGAAGAGCACAATCATTTGCCAAACATGTCAAACAATAGCTTGTCTACTGCTTGTTAGCTCATTTAAATAAAGCCTCAATTAGAACACAGAGGTTTTACAGGTCTTCTCTCTACATGCATTTTTGAGGATTGTAGTGTCCATGCTCAGTTTCATGTTAGGAGACAGCAAAGGAATGAAAGCGTTGGAGTCCTTATCCTCAACCTGGGCTCTGGCACCACTGACAGAGGGTTTCAGTAAGATCTTAGGGAATGGTGGCGAGTCTCTGACAGAGCTGTTTTCCTCCGTCTGGGAGCAAACGAGTTCTCGGAAACACTCCCTGAACCGTGTGGACAGCAGACTGTAGATGATGGGGTTGACTGCAGAGCTGAGATAAAAGAAGACGCCCGAGACGATGTGGACGTACTGATAAATGTTGTGCATCAAATCGGTCCACTGGCTGATGGAACTCCAGAGGAGTCTCTCGATGTGGAATGGCGCCCAGCAGACTCCAAACACCGCCACCACGATCGCTACAGGAGCAAACCAGAGAGAGTGAGGCTGTTTAAAAAGATTGTTTTGTTGTTGCAGGTTAAACGCTTTTGCTTGTTACCGATTAAAAAAATCATAGACGATCTTATCATTTACTGATGAAATGGGATAACAAAACAATCTCATTAACTTTCATTGATATTGCCTAAAACTACAGATGAAACAACACAGGTGTTCAAACTTGATGGTAATCATGATCTGAATGTGTCACTCTGAGCAGCAGAGGTAGTTGTTAAAGCACTTATCACATTTCTCTTTTAATAATCCATGGCTAATCCTCTCAGAGTGCTCTCACTGAAGGAGGTGCAGCAGGCTGTTTGACTGTTAATGGCCATATGGCATCAAGATAACTGACTGACTGTATTGAAAGCTTGGTGGCTTTCCACACAGTGAGAGATATTTATAAATGTGAGAGTGGCAAACATTTCACTTTTTTCTCACAGTTCTCTTTTCCAAAACAGAGTTTGTGAGTTTTTTCTACTTTACCCTTGTTCTGGGAATGTCATTTTCGAGCCTGAGACCTGAAAAACAGGCTCAGGTTAACAAATAGTAGTTTAACTTTTTCTCTAAGTAAATCTGAAAAGTTGGGATAATGATTTATTGTCCTTGACAGTTTCACATTTATATTCTGTACCGTCCTGTTCCAGCTCATCCTTGTAACTACATGATGCTCATACCAAGTAAAGTAATCAAATCAAAGACGAAATGTCCCAAATGAATGAAGCCTGACATATTTGGTATTTTTTGAAACACTGTATCTTCAGAGTTTAAATATAGTTATGTGGGTTTAAACACATTGAGTGTATAGTGACCAGTGGTGGACTGGCCATCGGGACGTTCGGGACGAATCCCGATGGGCTGGTTAAGTCACTAGCGGTATTGTTGACAATTTACTAGCGGTATTTACTTGCGGTACCGAGGTGGGCCGGTGGTACCGGTCGAGAGTCCCGGGCTGTTTTTTGTCCCAGTCCGCCCCTGATAGTGACTGAACCATAAACTGAAATGAACATCAGGCTGTATTGTAGAAGACATTGAACTAGTTAATGAAACCAAAACAAGAGAGAAGTAGGTTTATTTCCTATTTACTTCTATACATTTGGCTTATTTTTGCAAGTGGAATCACCCTGTCAGCCATTTTAAATGTTGAAGGTTTCAACGCTTTTAAGCATTGGCTTCTAACCTTGAGGTTGACGCTTGTACTTGTCTGACATTTGTGTTAACTTAATCAAAGTACAAGATGCCGTCAGATTTCGATTTTTATGATGCGAATATGGCTGTGAAAATGGGCTTCCTGACAATGTGGAAAAACCATTATAGCTCTGACCTTTGCAGTTAGCATAAGGTGCCATGTTGTCATGACTCTCAGTGGTATTCAACACCACCTTTTTATTTTTGTAACATGTGGTTTTATGATGAATATATGAATCTAGAAAAATGAAACTCCTTGTACAGAAAATTAAAAATCAATTTACAGTGAGGTAAATGGACTGTTTACTGTAAGAACTGTGCTAACATTGTAAGCTGAATCCTTATCCAGCCCCACAGCTTTATTGACTCCCTCTAGAATACAAATGATCCATACAAAGAATTGACAATCCTTTGGCATTGCTAGCCCTGTGCTTTCCTCACGTCCCTTTCTCTTTGGGAACATGTCTTGGCATCGAAACAACAGATTAGGGGATATGCTGTCAATTTGAAGCAGTCTTTGACAGTAATGCATGTACATGTTTTCCTAAAGAGCGAAAATAACTCACAGAGCATCTTGTTGATCTGTCTCCTGCGCCCGTTCACGCTCATCTTCCTCCGAATGTTGCTGCTACAGTTCTTCCCCAGGTTCTCGCTTGGCTGCCTTCGTTCTCTGCACAAATGAAGGCCCATCACCAGGTACAGCACGCTGATCACCATCATGGGCACAAAATAGAAGCACACAGTGGTAATCTGCATGACCATGTTATAGATCCACAGGGGCTTCAGCACA
Source organism: Gobionotothen gibberifrons (assembly GCA_943591055.1). Lineage (NCBI taxonomy): Eukaryota > Metazoa > Chordata > Actinopteri > Perciformes > Nototheniidae > Gobionotothen > Gobionotothen gibberifrons. Next base: position 1,141,951 of record CALSBZ010004335.1, read on the forward strand.
GTGCATATGGCTGACTCCTCCATCCTCCCTTTCAGGTAGAAGAGTCCGTGCAGGGAGGTGTTGGGGATGGCACAGATCATGGATACCACCCACACGATGGTGATGACCCGCTTGGCGTGCTTGTTAGTCGAGAGGTACCGTGTTTTGAGCGGGTGCACCACAGCTATATACCTCTCCACGCTCAAAGCTGTGACGTTGAGGATTGAAGCGAAGCAGACCGCCTCGAAGAGGAAGGTTTTGAAGTAACAGCCGCCCTCGCCAAAGGGAAAGGGGTAGTTCTGCCACAGGTCGTATACCTCCAGAGGCATCCCGAACAGTAGAACAAGAAGGTCCGACAAAGCCAGGCTCAACAGGTAGAGATTGGTGGGGTTTCGCATCTTCTTGTGCTTTGCTATCACTGCACATGTGAGAAGATTCCCAGACAAGCCGACGAGGAAGATGAGAAGGTAAACACTGCTCACAGGGAGGAAAAAGGGGGATCGTTTTGGACCCAGGATTTCTACGAGGTTGACTTCGGTGACTTGGTCGCTGGTGTAATTCCCAGTGGCATTTAGTGGCACACTGGTGTTGTGGACCAGTTTGGATATGTTTAAAGAGCAGCCTTGCAAAGTTTGCTCCATTTTGGAGAGGAAAATGTAAGGAACAACAAGGTGATGTCAACACATCCAGCGCCGATGTCTGGGTTGGTTCAACACTGGGGGCCTGCTTTAAAAAGAAAAATAGGAAAACAGAAAAACGTCAACAGAAAATAGGATATCATTTGATGTGTAGCTCTGTGAGGATTATTATTGGGGTCAAACTTCAGTTTAACATTTCTTTCTCTGCTTGCTTCATAAATCACCCAATCGTTCACATATTCCCAGAACTTGAGACCTAATTATAACGAAAGACTTCAAAAGATTTGAATCTTTAACCCTTTATCTTTAAAAAAATCTTTAATGTTTAAATACATTTCACAAGGGCAGCAATTTACGATCCTTTTGATTATCAATGAATAATGCATTACATTCCTGATAAATTGTTAAGTCTATAAAACGCATGGTGATTATTAATTTAGTACTCAATTAATTTTCTGTCCATTTACTAAAAGATGAATGGACTGATTGTTCTTTCTTTGAAAGCAGCAGGCAAACTTAAAGTGTATTATTGATTACCTGATGGTGCAGAAAATGCATTATTCATAAAGCAGAACACACTTTGAATGTGTTTATATAGCAGGACGGGTTATTGAATGCTGTACACAGAATGATTTATTTGTACTTTTATAATTACTTCATTATAGTACATAAAGCCACTCCAGACAAACAGCACAAATGTAATATAAGACTTCATTTTTTGTAATTTATCAATCACAATGTTTATTTATATAGCCCAATATCACATATGTTACATTTGTCTCAGTGGTCTTCACAGTTTGTACAGAATATCAGTATGACAATACGACACCCTCTGTCCTTAGACCCTCACATCGTACAAGGAAAAACTTCCAGAGAAAATTTACATCATTTTACAAAAGACTCTTTATGACAAAATACACCTTATGTTGGTCGTGGGGGGGAGAAGAATCAGTAAAGGGAAGAAAATAAATCTGTTTTATATGCTTATGGAATATCCCCCTGTGTGTTGAGAATTATTTCTGAACTCTGACATTAATATGGTTAAGATAATTTTCATCAACCGATGACTTGAGGATGATTGGCATTACACACTGTATTGATGGATGCGAATGACTTCTTCTGCAAGGTTAATTATGCACATCTTGCAAATCCACGATTATATGGCTCATGTTTGAGCTTCATTGTTGGACTGAACCTTTAAGATACTCTCATTATATTCCTCATAGAACTAGAAGTCTAAAGGTTATGTTAACCCCTCTGTGATCTATATGGCATTTAATGGGAAGAATTAAGGTTTATTTAGTGTCAGTTGTAAAATACTTCAAAAATGAATTTAATATAAAAAAGAATGAAAACAATATTAATAACAATACAAATAATAAATAAGTAAAAACATAAAAAGGAAACATATTAACTAAATCGCATTCTCGGAGCCTATAACTTAAAAAAAAAAAAAAAGGTTTCCAATTAAAATGTACCTCACCTTGACGCTGTTGGTCTGCAAACTGCTTCTTATACGGCGCTCTAATCATGATGAAAAATGAGAAGGAAAAAAAACAGCGCAATGAAGGCGATTAATGAACAAAATCGCAAATTGAAAAGTTGCTGGACGCGCTTCTGGTCGCTGCAGAGGAGACAGACGGAGGATGGAAACTGCGCTGCAGCCACGTCCCTTTCAGACACACGGTGAGATGTAAGGGGGAGAGAGAGGGAGAGAAGGCGGCATAGAGGGGGGAGAGATCATCTGTTTAATTTATTTAGCCTCTACGCTCTGAAAGGCTGGAGACAGGAACAGAGGAATCTTGTCGTTCAAAATCTAAACACTTGTGTGAATGAAACACTTTATCTAAATGCTGCAGCCAATAAGCTCTACATACATATTTTAACAGAAGCAATATTACGGGATTTATTTTTAAATAGTCATGATTTGAGACGTCATCAGACTGTTGTGTGTAGCCTACCCCAAAAAAGCAATATTCATATATTTTTAAATTAGCATTTAGCTAAACGCAGGGTAGTGTATAATGTATGGGTAATAAGGGGGAAAATAATTAATTAATTAATTAATTAGTTAATTTTTTATTTTACTCATGGGGCAAAATACATTGTCAGTGACAGGTATAGGTCGAACTATTCTGCCCAGAAGTTCTTTATTTAAAAATATAGTATTTTCTCTATTTTGTTGTGTATGCCATATATATTTGTATCTACCTTGCAAGCAGGGTTTTTCCTAGGTGAGGGGCAGAATCTTAAGAACATATTGATTAATCTGCGGAGGGCTTTTTTACCAAATAAAGTGATTCACTATACCTTCCCCTGTTGTTTTCATCCCTTAATCCTTTAAGTGCCCATGGAGTGTTAATGTAATACATGACGACAAGGTAATAACAGAACCATGCTCCTTAAGGATATAAGGATAATATTGACAGTATGTTTCAAAGAGTTAGGCCACTGAATGTAGTTGTTGTCCAAATTAGCTAGAAAAAGAAAAAAAAGGGCAGAAAACTTTTTTTTGTTGGAGTCTGAAGAATGAGTTCAGGAGTCTCAGCCTGAGAAAATAGGTGGAGCAGTACAAAGTCCAGCCATCAAGTGAAACAGCTTGATCCAGGATGTTATGATGAGACAGGTCTCTGTGAAGATGTAAGCGCAGCCCTGATTTCCAGTTTCTGGGTCATATAGTCTTATTTTTCAGTGACTGCACATTAACCTGTAGGTTGCAGAATAGCTTTGATACCTATGGGTTACCTTAGCTCATCCCATCTCTCTCGCCTCTGTTTCTGAGGCTGACACATTGCTTTTGATGTCTGGTTAGAAGCTCAAAATATTTGTGTGGGCGGTAAACGATTGTCTCAAGATCTGCTGAACTTTATCCAATCTTTGTGCCTCTTTTACAATGTTGATACGCGTATTTTTTTCATAAATGAATCAAAGCTACTGTCCACTGCATCTGTGAGTGCTGCAAACACCATACCTGTTCCCAAACTTCATTTTCTATAAGAACACACATGATTAAAACAATAGAGGTGTCCCTATGAAAATGTAATCGCTGTAATCTGTCCACCTTTTTAAGACAACCCTTTCTAATCGTTTTGTATTTGCAGCGCTTTCAGTAAAGCCCCTGTCACACTGTCCCGAAATTGACTCCCGATGGACACACGATAAAGGAAATGTTCAAATTCGGCTCTGATCGTAACAGCATCGGGCCATTCGTGAGGGCATCTTAAGCCATCGTATGACCGCCGGTGGAGTTTCTCAGGCTCCGGCAGCAACTTCGGGAGCGGTGGCAACATATTTGGCATGACAAAGCATTGCCGAAGGTTCATTTTCGTGTTGACTTCGCGTGTCCATGTTGCCCTTCGTAAGGCATTCGTGAGGGCATCCTAAGCCATCGTATGACCACCGGTGGAATTTATCAGGCTTCAGCAGCAACTTCGGGAGCGGTGGCAAAATCTTTGGCATGCCAAAGATTTTGCCACCGCTCACAAAGTTGCTGCCGAAGCCTGAAAAACCGCTGCTCACCTGCAGCTCCTCCCGCTGTGATGCAGTGGTGAACCGAGCAAAACACACACTTCAAGTCAGATCATCGCCCTTAG
>CALSBZ010004335.1:1151160-1176483 GCA_943591055.1 Gobionotothen gibberifrons
GCTCTTTTAGTTTTAAACCTGATGTTTATAAGCTTCTTAGTTTTTGCCACAGTCTGTAAATATACACAATTTTATAAAAATAAAAATCTAATGTAATCTTGGTAAATCAAATGAACACGTGCAGATTTCTAAATACATGTTCACAAAGGCATGTTTTAGTAAAGGCAACATATTAATTATCGTTTACAAAAATAACCACATGGAACTCACATTTGTATGATGTTGTTTCCTCCATGCCCGAAAAACGGTTGCACACCTGTGGAGTGAGATTATCAAGCCTGCATCCATGCAAACTCGCTGTCGGAGGCTTTTATAACCCACTACCCCTCCGCCCTGATTGCTTTGGACCAGCCCTCAATGTGGCGGACCCTCCGCGTGAACGCGCAAATGGAGGGGTAGGGTGTAGGAGTAGGGTGTAGGGGTAGGGTGTAGGGGTAGGGTGTAGGGGGCGGTTTGGGAATGGGCCACAGTCTATAGTTTTCCCTCCAGCCAGATTGTCAGCCCCTCCCTTGATTGGTGCCACCTGTCTCCCATTACCTCTTGTATATATTGTCCTTCTCTCCCTTTGTCCTCTGCCAGACCATCTTGTTTCATGTGCAGTCAAAAGAGCAAGTGTTTTGAAGCCTATAACCTTTGTGTGAAGTTTGTTGTACTTTGTTTTCTTGTTCAAGTTAAGACTTTTTTATTTATATTGAAGGTTAGTCTACTTGTCAAGGCTTGACATTCTTGATGTAAAATCTCTTATTTGTTCTTCTTTTCTAAGGTGACATTGTTCCATTGTTTAACATAATAGCCATTTTATTGTCATTACATTTCTCTTTTATTTAATTTGCATTGCATTTGATATTGAGTTCATCCAAAAGTAACGGAAAGTAATCAGGTTACATTACTTTTATATTGTGATACTTAAAGTAGGTTACTAATTACATGTTTTACAGGTAACTAGTAATTGTAATGATTACATTTTTAAAATAACCCTCCCAATCCTAATAATTACAATAGTCAGCAGTAAGAGGGTCCATTGTTTTTTCTTACAATATTGCAGGACGTGGTGGATTCTAACAACAACGATTCAGAAAGAGAAAAGACTTTGGAAATCTCAGGTTAGGTTGCGACTCTTTATTTGGGTGCTTTGATAGCAGGGAGTTGTTGAAGGGAGCGCAGAAAAGGTCTAACCTGTGGAGATATCGGGCTAATGCCCTACGACTGTAAAGCTTTCATATAACTTTTGTTTTGGAATATAAAAAATATGGACAATAAGTGTAATATCACTTTTCGCTGGGTGCAGCAAAAACAGACAAGCTGTGAACACTGACATCATAATGTGATATTGGATAAACCGTTGCTTATTTACACACCCAACCGTTAGGTATCAACATTAGATTTCATTTCATTTTTGGCCTCCTTTTTTAGCCGCCAAATGCTGAACCATGTTTATCAGATATTTGCTGGCTTTGTCTATCTGCCATTGGATGCTGTGCAAGTTTGGGCACACAAAACATCCTGCTGTGGCCAAAAAAATATCACTGAGAGTGTTGTGCGTGAACCAAATCACTGAGTTGGATAAAAGCTATACATCTCAACAAAGCTAAGGGGAATGCTTTATGGGCAGTCTTTTTGACTCTTCTGATCTTAGAAAAATGTTCATTATTTCAGTTCTGTGCTTGAAATACCACTGAGCATGTGTACATTTTGAAATAAGAACATCATTAGAGAAATGTGAAGGTCAAAAGAGAAACTGCAATGTATTTCTTCATGCTCATCACACAGGAGCAGGGACTATAACAGTTATTTGTTTCAAGCTCAATCTTGAAACCCTGAAAAATCAGAACACCTTTTCAACGGTCATGGTGGGACAAGAGGCAGAGGAGGTCATTGAGGAAGCACTGAATCACAGCTATTGATGTTTGTTCCGGCATCAAGCACTTTCAAAGCAAGCTGCAATACAAAAGAAAAAAATATGACATCCATCTCAATACTGCAATTACTTTCAACTGCATATACTATACTAACTGCACCATTTTTCAAACAGAAAATCGAAATGTTAAGTAATGCTCACAAACATTGTTGTCCTGCCAGCTTTACAAACACAGTTATTACTCTTGTGGTCGCCAACAGAGGGCACAGTACGTTCATGTTGTGACACTCACTGTAAACACCTCCCTTATGTGTGTGTGTGTGTGTGTGTGTGTGTGTGTGTTGCATGAAATACCATGGCCAACTGTGGGTGAATGTTAGTTTCCATGAGCATGTGGCCCCTTGTATGGCAGCTTGTATGAACGTGGGTGAATGCTGATTTGTATATGTACAGTAAAAGTGTTTTGAGGGGGCTTGGAGACTGAACAAGTGCTATGAAAATGCAGTCCATGTACTATTTAATTACATTTTACCATAATACAGAGTTCAATATCTAAACTTTGAAATGTTGAGAGATACCTTTAAACAATTTCCTGTATTATATCTTTTGATTCCAGATGTATGTTTCTTACTTAACTTGCTTTCCGATTCAATGTTTTTCTTACTGGTTTGTAAATGCAATTTAATTGTACATTACAATTAAATTGCATTTACTTAACAATGGGCCCTATTTTTGATAATTTCAGGTTACATATTTGTATTTTGTGACACTTCTGTGACATGTCTCCATGCTTTAATATTCAAAAAGGTCTTTATTTTTCTCATACTGCCTGTGCTGCAGAACCTCTTCTCACCTATAACACACTACAGAGAAGAGAACACCCCAAAAGCATTATAGTGCCCCTTTCAGCTGAGATTCATTCATTCATCTGCTCGTATTTCCACTTTCAACTTGCTTCTTTCTTAGTTGCGTTTCTCTGCAACTGTTGCCAACCTTTGGTCTGGGGCTGTTTTTGGCGGTTTTGTGCAGCGCTACGGAGCTTGCCTCTCTCAGCTTGCATTGTTTTTGATTTTATAACCAACTACTGTTGTGGTTAAATCTCCCTGCTCTCATCAACCCTGTGTCCAGCCGCAGCACCAGCTGTTGTCTTTGAAAAATAATAGCTCGGATAAGAATTTATCCTTATATGTACGTACATGCTGAACAGCATACACGCAGTTTGCAACTATAGCCTGGGATCATAGGGGAGCATTGAGCTGCTAAAGAGCCAGATATTTCCCTCAGCAGCAAAACAAATATTGGACACACATTACATGGACATGTCCAAATGAATGCCATGTATTTCCAAATCAGTTGTACTTGTAATGCAATGATTGATGATTTATAATATGGTTCCAGCGTTTTCCTGCATCAAAATGCCTGATTTCAATCCAAAAGGCAGTTGTTTTGGTTGATTTTAGTTGATTCAACCCCATCCAACAGCTTAAAAATATCAAATGAAACGCCAACTGCCAGCCCAGCCCTAGAACCTGTAGCCAACCCCACTTTTGCTCTTGTGGCTGAATGGAAAAATCCCTGCAGTAGGAATCCAAAATGGTGTGGGTTTTTTTGTAGCAGTAAATCATATTCAGTTAAATTATTTAACAATAACATGTTTAAGTATGCACACACTTTGGGTCTAGCAGTATATTCAATGTGTTCTGGTAAGCATATTAATGCTACTGAGCATTTAAGAAATGTGTTTGACACACTTTGTGTCCTCAAAACAAATACTGAAAGCAAATATGCAAAGTTGGTTTAAAAACTATTTTGCATGCTAGTGCAGGAGATGAAACCTGCTTTTATTTCGGCCTGAAATGTGTTCCATAAAATGCTATTTGTTTTGCACAAGACACTGTTTCACAGGCTGCCATTGTTACGGCTTAGGAATTACTGTATGTTTGAATATGCAAGCATGAAGCCCAGTTCTTACATTTGAACACTTTTTTTTCAAGAACTTAGACTTAAACAATGTTAAACACTTACTTCATGATGTACTGTAGCAATACATTGCTTTGTATCTGACATGGCAGCAGTTCCTCATATTTTTATAATACTAACAGTGTTAGGGTAGGAATTGTACTCCAGAGGCATACATCGAAAGGGCTGTGCTCTTTGCTTTCAGATGATGATTTACAGGGAAACAATCAGGATTTCCCGAATACAGTGCATGCTCAGGGCCACATGGCATAAAGCATGTTTTGTACCCTTAATACAATGCTGGTTATGATTGAATCATATGAGAGAGGAGTGCTGTTTATGCAGAGCCATCAGCGCACATACGACCTTGACATCAAAGGCTTAAACTACTTCAGTGTGATTTTTTTTTTTTAAAGGCAACCATCTCAGATAAACTTTTGTCTGCGTTGCTGTTAATTCATTGTGTGTGTTCGGTAACCATGGTGACAAAGATCACACTGCTTGACCCTAACTGAAAGCCTTTTATGGGTTCACATAAAATGTGAAATAGATTTGAATAGGCTGTGATGCGCACTGATTTAATTCATTGTGAAAATGTCCTTTAGAAACACACAAAGAACAAAGGACAGGATAATAATAATAATAATAATAATAAACCAAAACAATACATCAAAGTAGCTGAGGTCAATGGGGGACAGAAGAAATGATGCATAGCAGCCAAACAGTATGAGGAAAATATCTCAGCGGACTCCCATCATGCAGCAGGCTAATTCAAACTGGAGCTTGTAAACACCAGTAATAGATAAACTATTCAAAGGTTCAATTATCATTTTTGGGAAGGAGAACAAATTGAAATAATAGCAGCTTTTATTACACTTATTTAGAAACAGATGATTGTTTTTTTATTTGAATGACTGAAAACAGCTTGAACATGATATTGGCTGCAAATAATTGTCTCCCTCCATCCTGTGAGTGTTTCCTGTCCTGCGGCTACCCAACAATACAACAGTGGAACATTCAATTAGATTACATTTCCCTTTTGAAGTAATAACCAGAAATAAGTTATTTATTTTATCTAAAAAATATGAATAGTATTAACTGTAGAATTGACTTGGTGCTAAGAAGACATCTTGTGCTAATTTTCTTTTTTTTCATGTTGTGCCTCTACTGTGACATGTCTCCATGCTTTAATGTTCAAAAAGCTCTTTATTGTTCTCATCCTGCCTGTGCTGCAGCACCTCTTTTCACCCTCTGTCTGAAACCAGAGCCCAGTCTGCTCTGATTGGTTATCTGGCCGGCTCTGTTGTGATTGGCCAACCGCTTAGAGATGTCCCTCCAGTTAGCCTTCTGCAATGTGTTGGAGCGCTAGCCAATAGAACCATAAGTGTTACATAGTGATGTCACTATGTTACGGAAGTGTGTGGGAGAGAAACTCCCTTTGGAGGGAACTTTGGGATTTTAGCCTTTGCTGACCATTTACATACACAACAATCTATTGTCACTAAAGGAATGAGAAACACAAATAATTATAGGGCCTGTTTAAGATGTTTGGTGCCAACCAAAGCATAATCAGGTCATCATTGTAAATAAGAATTTGTTCTTAATTGATTTTCCTGGATAAATAAAGGTTCTACTACTACTACATATTGCACAGGCCCCCATCAATGCCTTATTACATCGATATCACATCGAAACATGTCTGCACATGCCATGGAAGTCATCCGAGCAACGATTAATTAATAAACAAACACACTGCAGTCTTTATATGAGTCCCAGTGTGAAGCAACATGCAGCTGCAGCTGAGCTGGACTCTTATCACTGCAGATTATAAGTTACCACACTTGGTCAGATAAAACCTGCTCTGATCACAGATAAGATAATATCAAGATAAGATAATATCAGCAACAACTTAAAATTAATCGGATCTGCATCGTGTCAGATTTAACATTTCTGTTGTCGAGATTTCTTGCTGAACATCAGTTACAGTATTTGGTTTTGTGTTATTTGATATGTGTTTGTATAAGCAGTTGAAACAAAGTCAACTGATTTCGAATATTTCCTGAAACGTTTTGACATAAGTTTAAATGGCGCAGGTTTTATTTGCAATCCCAAGCCTCTTTTAAACAGTTCAACCAGAATTTAATTGATTTTATTTTTCCTGTTTTATAATTGGTGGCCAACAGGTGCAAGCGCGCTACAACTATTGTTGGAAAGTGACCTATTATGTGAGTTTCATTGACTTATTTTAACAATATAATCACATGATTCGTTCGGATATTATTGCAGATCTGATGTAAGCTAGCTAGCTAACCTAGCTAACCTAGTTATGTCAAATATACTGACAAAACACTTCCAGCTATGTAAAAGGCTCTCTGTGTCAACAGCGAAAGTTGGCCAACTTCATAATCCCCAAACCTCAACATAAATAGGTCTCTTTTGACAGTTTCTTTATGAGAAGTAAAAAGAAAAATAAGCAGACCTTAACCTAGAGTTGAAAGTGATGGGAACGCCCCGTCCACACAGCAGCGTTAAAAAATCTTGAAAATCTTGGAGGTGGGCGTTTTCTGAAGCTTGGGGATTTTTTGCGACCAACGCGACCAACAACCAATCACATGAATCTCCCGCCCCCGACATACAAAGCAATAGCAATGTTAAAACGAAGTAAACTGGATATAAAATCCCCAAACAGGCGAAAACCTACCAGTTTCACCCGCTGTCTCTGCCACCTCCCTCCATGCCTGGTTCCTCCGGTTTGTGGTCATAGAGAACTATGTGATTTGCTACCGCAATAACTCATTTCTCCTCCGTTTTTAGGAATATAGAAAATGAACTGCGGTATGTCACTCCCAGCTTGCACGCGGTTTGATTGGCTAGCGCTTGAACTGTCAGATTTGCTTAAACAGGATTTGATTGGCTGACGCTTCCACCTCAGCTTCAAAAGTTGAACATTGCTCAACTTTTGAATCCTGGAAATCCTGGAAATCCTGGAAATCCTGAAAATCTTCGCTTTGCTTCCCCAGAATGCAGTTTGGCGATAAGCGAGGCAAAGTGACGTCACCCCATTCAAAGTCAATGGGGAGAATTTTTTCAGAAGCGTTGGAAGATTTTTTAACTCTGCTGTGTGGACGGGGCGGAAGAGTGGCAGAACATGTAATAACCATATGACGTCCAGCCTGCAGGTTTAATAAACAAGGCTGATTTATTGGTAAGGGGTTAAATAAACCGGGCATAAATCTGACACTCCTGATAAATCTTCATAACTTTAGCAGGACCTCGAAAAGCCATCTGTCTCAATTTATGGCTTTGTAGTAAAGCCGTCACTGCCTGGCCTTGTCTAATAAAGATGTAAACTAGCGTGCGACCAATGCTGAGTATGATGAGATCCTTCATAACAAAATCAATATTTCTTCCAGCCGTGATAAGAATTCAAAGTATTGTGAATATAGACGATGGTTTGAAAAAATACATAAAAGTGTTTATTGGTTGTGCCAAATGTTGTAGTAATAATACTGTTATTTACATCATTTTATATCTCTATTCATGGATCCAAGAATATATATATATTCATTTACCATCTGTTGTGTTACCTGGTGACAGGCCACCATTTTTCATTGTGCTGAATCTGCAAATGCACTTGGCTATTAAAATGCAGTTATAAATAGAAGGAAACACCCGATTTATTATCAACAAGATGATGAGGCTGCAATAATAAAATAGAGAAATACTTATTAGTAATTCATATGTATTTAACATCATATTGTAATCATGTACTCGAAGATCTTTGATAATGTGATGGTGTGCTTTTTTTGTTAAATCAGTCAAAAAAACATTCTGTATTAATGTCACACTTCTGTTTCTATCAACCCAGAAGATAAAATACAATTTGCTTTTCAAGTGCTTTGGCAATTCAGTGTAGCTGTTAGAGAACACTTCATTATCTTTTTAATGCTCGGGCGATTACATAACTTGTTTGACAGGGATGATTTGCTCAGTTTACAGTTTGACACAAGTGTCTTTTTTAGAGACCTGAAGGCTCAGATAAAAAGGAGGTCGCAATAAATTGTGACACTCTGTTTATTTCATATGCTTAACTTTTATGTCCATGACCTTAAGTGTATGCAGCAAACACACAGATTCAAACAATCATGTACTAACTCAAACATTACATTTTGTATCTCCTAAATGTCATTTCGAGACATATGGTTTGTTATTTTTCTTACCTAGAGTTAAACCAGATGATAAATCCAACTCCCATGTCTCTACAACTAGCCAACAGCTGGTAAACTGAGCATAAAGACTGAAAACTGGAAACAGGTAATTAGCATTCCCCTAAGTCTACGAAATCTGTTTACCAACACCTCAAAAGCTCACAAATTAACAAGTTGTATCTCTTATTAATCCAAACAACAACCGTAGGACTTCGTTTCCTCTGGAGAGAGCTACGCTAGCTTTTTTCCCACCATGTTTCCAGTTTTTTGCTAGGCTAAGCTAACAGGCTGCTTTCTGTAGATTCACCCTACAGACATGAGAGTATCAGAGATCTATCTGATCTAACAATCGTCAAGAAGGTCAGTATTGACGATTCCTGTAAGCGTTATTAATATCTAAATTGTTCCTAGAACTACAGTTGCACACTATACACTATCGGGACAAACTGACGGCAGTAACTTGGCTTTAATATTTTCATCAGAATCAGAAATCCTTTAGTGCAGATAAAGTGAGGAGAATAGATTTACATATTTAAAAAAATGTAAATGACTATGTATGCAAATTGTATTGATAACACCATAAGTCAAAAACTAAATAGCAGATAAGTACACCATGGTAAAAAAAAAAAGTAGCAGTGTATTTGTATAAAACCATATTGAATTAAAGAGCTAGCTGGTACTGTATGCCAATTGCTAATAAACTGAGAGAAATAAATGTGCACGAGGGTATATTGCAACGTTTTATATTAATAGATATTGTGTTAGGGCCTAGAGAATATTGGACCCCAAAGCAAAAGACTAGAGAGAGATGGTCAAAAACAAAAAGCTTTATTAAAGCAGAGGAACAGAAAAACGGTAGCGGAGGCAGGAAGCTGGTTGGCACAGAGACGTCAGGGACAGGAGGCAAAAAATCCAAGCAACAGATCATAGGGATGAGGAGAGCAGCGAGACACACCGGAGGGTCGAAACACAAAGGAATTATCTGGCAGGGAAGAACCGGGCTTTTATATCCACAGGTGAAGAGGTGAGTGGAAACAGGTGTGCCTCGTCTGCTACTGGGAGGAGCCAGCCAACTCCCTGTCACACACCAGCCCTGCAGAGGAAAACAGAGAAGGGAGCGGGGTGACAGGAAAAAACACAAAAAGAGCACACAACAAAACCAAAACTAAACAGAATCATATTTCATATTGATGATCCTAATGATGAATATAAAATATATATTAAAGCAAGTATCTCATTTTGTCTACATCTATTTATAAAATATTTTGACAGTACACAACAGAGGCAATGAAACTGATACAAATGTTTACTGAAATATTAATCTTATCAGTCTTTAAATGATCTACTCCATCACAGAAACATGTAATGATTGCAAGGACATATTTGGCCTTTGTGAATCATGAGTGCTGTCTAAAACACATTAATGAACATGTAGGAGAGTGGAGTTCATTTTTAAAGGAGGCATGAGACAATGCAATGAAGCCTTTTCAGGTTGTTTTCTACATAATGAATGTCTTTGCTTCAGTCCTTCCTGCTTTAATTGATATATGTGTGTACTTTACCCTACTGTGACTAATGCTGCTAATTGTCATCAGGAATGAGTCACACCTTTTGAAATCCCTGTCCAATACATGATACAATTCAAAAATGATACTTTGACAAGTGTCGTTTACAGACATTCACACAGTTGCTCAAACCTTTTACAATAACAACTTTAAAAGATGCTGAAGCAGATGTAATGTTGTGTTTCTTTTGTGTTGCCTCCAAGTTGCAGATAGAAACAATCAAGGCAGGTTTAAATAATTGAGATTATCTTAAACTCGGAAGGCCAAGGGTTACATTTTTGTTAAAAACATGGTGAAGTGTCCTGAGTGAGAAACACTGCCTGCTGACCCACTTGACTGTAGGATGTCTGCGGTGAGATGAGGTTAAATAAATATTCTATTTACCCTCAGGCTGATGATTTACTGCCCTCTGGCCTAGGTGGCCGTCATTTGTCTTATCTGTCTGAACAATTGCCCTTTCCCTTGACATAGAGCCTATTTTTCACGTCTTGTTTCAACAAAGAACCTTTTTGACAAGTGTGGACAAACGCTGACTTTAAATCATTAGCCTTTTGAATTATGAAGTCAATTAGCCATACATTTTTCGACAAGAGCAGCTCAAACGCAGAGGTTACTGAGTGCAGTTCGATGCAGACTGAGTCAAAGCCATCACCTGTGACCTCCACGCCGACACACCTCCACATCACATAAGAGCACAAACATTTTGAATATTTCAGCAAACTTCAATTATTTAGGTGGAACACTTCACCCTATTTCCTTCTAGGTCACAGTGTACCACCCACACATTTCCGTCAGACATCCTCCCTGCTGTCTTGGCAGACTTTAGGCCGGATTTCAAAAGATCTGATTGGGCAAATCAGTCTGAAGTAAAGATTATTGATTAACAAAGTGATCTCAGTGTCATGTACTACTCCCACCTGTCTGTATGGACTGCATGGTGAGTGCAATCGGTGATGACTAATACAAACTACTGCTGTTATTTATTTATTTATTATTCCATTATCTCTACCTGCTTATCCTGTGTATACGTGGGGCTCAGAGGAAAGGAGCTTATCCCATTACACATTGGAGGGTCACAGGGGCAAAATAGGGACAGATTACCATTCACACTTCCAGGTGTGGAAGAACTACTCAGATATTTTACTTCAGATACATTAGAAATAACAAGTCCTGAATCCAAATAGTTGGTTAAGTAGAATTACATTATTATATAATAATATAATAATACTTTACTAATGAAAATTATCAAAAGTAAAAGTTCTTTATATGTAGGACAACACTTTTTACAGTATCATTCCGTTATTTATTTTCCCTGTTTTTATCACAAACAAATACATGTGGGAGCATTTTGATGTTGTAGTTTGTCAATTGGGAGACAATTTGGGATACTTTGTCAAATAGAGGGGTATTATTTGTAAAAATATGATGTATTTTTATAAGTAAAAAGCAACTATAGTATAATGCAGTTGAGTAAAATATATGATGATTTGCCTGTGAAATGTAGTGGAGTGGAAGTATAGAGTAGCATAAAATGCAAGGAAATAACACATGTCAACATTCAAGGTGCTTTTTAAAGTTGATACTTAGTTACATTCCATCACTGCACACAACCAGCAAGTATTTCTTTGGACTGTTGGAGGAACCACAGCATCCAGAGGAAAACACGCGATTAAACCACTAAGGGGCCCCAGGGAAGAAAATTAACTGTAGGTCCTTGTTAAACCCTTCTATCCGACTGATTGTATTATATATGCAGAGGTGGAAGAACTACTCAGATCTTGCACTCAAGTAAAAGTAGAAGTACCAGGGTGTAGGAACACTCTGTTACAGTAAAAGTCCTGCATTCAAAATGTTACTCAAGTAAAAGTACAAAAGTATTGGCCTCAAAACATGCTTACAGTTATATTATATGTTTTGATTACAATTATCGATGCAAGTGTTATCAAAAGCTGGTATAGGTGCAGCTATAGTTTGAATTACTTTGTATACTGCAGGGTAGCTTGTGAATTTACTCCAGATGTGCTGCTTAGCAGTGATTCATAATTACTGTGAGTGGAGTAAAAAAAGCATAATTTTATTTCGAAAAATATATACACACTGAAACAAAAGGTTTTAAATTGGAAAGAGTTATGAACTACTTGTTTGTCAAATCAATGAATTGCTAGTTTAGTTTCTTACCAATGAATTGGTGGTGTATATAAACATCTTAAATAACACCCTGCTTATCCTTTTTGACTAAAATTACCAAATAGATTTCAATATACAAATTGCTAATGAAATGATAGGCAGAAAGACTCGATGTCTATGTTGCAATCTCTCTTTCTACAAGACAGAAATAAAGTTTGATGACGACTGTTGAGACGTCATGTGCCGACCCTTTATGCTCAGTGTGCAGAATTGTGTTAAATTAGCTCATTAAAAAAGAATTGCTGGCCTGTAACACCCTTACGCTCCTGTGTATGTGTGGGCCTTTGGTGCCACTCAGGAGCGTAATCAATTGATTTTCATCGCTGCCTCTAGCTGTCCTTGAGAAACCTAGTGATCAGATAGTCGTCCCATTAATGGAAGGTCACAGGTTTGATTCCTGCAGAGTTATCGACATTTAACTGAAGCTTTTTCTACTAAAAGGCCATCTATTTAGCATCAACAGAATGACATTTATGTTGTTTGCAGCAAGTGGTTCATATATAAACCTCTTTAACAATTATTGTTACACACTTAAGCCTTTAAAGTAGAAAACCCATATTTAAAGGATTCATGGATTTGAAGGTTTTATTACCATACGCACAATAGAGTAGTTGTTAATATGAACATCTTTAGTCAAAGGCCCCGTAAACAGTGCAACGTACAATATGTTTCAGATTTTAAAGAAATAATAATTAAAACATTTTTTTATAGAATGGTGCAAGTAAACGCCGGCTTAAGTAAACTCGATTCTGATCATTTCGACATTTCAGAGGTTTGCTAACAGACCGCTGCTAAGGAGAACTTAGCAGAAGTAATATACGATCATTTTTAAATCAAATGTTTTGAATCAAGTTGTTGGTTTATTTATTTTTTATATTGGATGTGGCTATGAATTAAGCGTTGGGATCCATGATCACCTTGTCATGTGTTATTTTTTCATTAATGACCACCTAGCTGCACATTATCCATTACATAAGATAACACAGAATATAAGATGTCATACTGTTGACTACAGTTCAATAAATACTGTCAACTATTTATATATAAATATATGTGTAACAAACAGATGTACAGATAATAAATGTATTACAATATATCTTGCATTGGTTACAAATAATGAGTTAAATTATGGACAGGTTTAAGAAATCCATAAACAAACTAAATGTTATGCTTTCTCACCCATCAGAAAAAACATAGTTCCAAATTACAAGTTAATTATTTGTTTGTTTGTTTGTTTGTAGCCTTTATTTAACCAGGTGAAATCCCATTGAGATCAACGATCTCTTTTTCAAGGGAGACCTGCAGCACGTTGGTTACACATAAAAAACAGAAAAACAACAGAAAACAAAAAGGACGTCATACAACATAATTACAGGGGTACAATTACAATCTTATTCACAATGACATGGTACCAAGAGTATCAAATAGCATTTCATCCAGCTGTGCTTTACAATGATGCAGGGGAACCAAAATGCTCAGTTTCAAAAAAGATTGCAGTGTTCCAAGCTAGAGGAGCTGCGCACATAAAAGCTTTGGTACCTAAAACAGTCCTAGCACTTGGCACACATAAAAACACATCCTGAGATCTTGGGCAATAGCTACTTGCGACTCTCTGTGAGATCAGAGAGCAGATATAAGTTAGTAGTTTACCCAGCATGGCTTTGTAGATGAACATGTACCAATGACTGAGCCTCCGAACAGTAAGTAAAGGCAGACCTGCCCTGGCATACAAGGTACAGTGATGAGTAAGTACTTTACAGTTAGTAACAAATCTCAGCACACTGTGATAGGCCACATCTAACTTGATCAGGTCATTAATGTGCAGGTGCATTCATATAGATCAGATCACAAAAAGGTCACAGAGACTAGCCTTTTCCTGGCCTCAAGTGAGAAACAGCTTCACCCTTAGCTTTCTAAGCAGATTATTGACCTGAGGTTTAAAAGAGGGGCAATCATCAAGCCAGATACCAAGGTATTTATAACAGGTAACCACTTCAAGTACTTTTCCTTGCACAGTAACAATATCCAAAGCTGTCTCCGGTGTCTTTTTTGCTTTTGAAAATAGCATTACATTAGTTTTATCAACATTTAAAAGAGAGCTGAGTCTGAATAATATTAAAAACAGCCTGCAATTTAACAACAGCCTCCTTGATGGAGGGACCTGCACAATACATCACGGTATCGTCCGCATAAAAATGTAAAGTTGCTCCATCCACATTTTGACCTAAGCTGTTGATGTAGATGGAGAATAAAAGTGGACCTAAAACAGAACCTTGTGGAACACCATTTGTAATGTTTAACCACTCAGAAGTGAGCCCATCAAAATGAACACATTGGGACCTTTCAGAGAGGTAGTTCACAAACCACCCCACTGCATGGCTGGATATGCCAATACTGGCCAGCCTCTGCTTCAGGATATGATGATCGACGGTATCGAAAGCTTTGGAAAGATCAATAAACAGAGCTGCACAACTCTGCGTTTTGTCTAAGATACCCGCAATATCATTCACCACTTTCATTGTCGCAGTGATGGTGCTATGTTGCTTTCTGAAACCTGACTGATGTTTACATAGGATGTCATTTTTACATAAAAACTCCTTTACCTGTTCACTCACTAAGCGTTCAAGAACCTTGGCCAGAACTGACAATTTAGAGATGGGCCTATAATTATTTAATAAAGTAGCCTCCCCTCCTTTTAGTAGAGGAAGGACATAAGCTGACTTCCATACTTTTTGAATTGTGTTCGTGCTGAGGGAGAGGTTAAAAAGAAAATCTGCAGCTATCTTTAAAAAGAAAGGTTCTACGTTGTCCGGGCCAGCATCATATATCAATAGTAAAAGGAGTAAAACTGAAAGGGTTTTCCAGATCACATTGTTCAGAGTCACAGACTGTGGTGTTCACAGTAGCAGAGTTAGTAACAGAATCAAACAGAGAGCCACAGGACACAAAATGCTCATTAAAGCAATTTAACATAGTGGCCCTGTCCGATATAGTGCCAGATGCTGTGGTAATGAAAGCATTGCTGGATGAAATTATATTTGTTCAAATATTAAACTAATTGTTTTAGTCTAATACTATGCAATTGCCTTTGTGTCCTTCAATCAGGCAAATACAGAACTTGTCACATGTCAGCTTGTAAAACAACGTTTGCTCAGAGGTGAGTAACAGGGCTTTCTAACAATGTGAAGGTGAGGCTTTCACCGTCATCAATGGAGCGAAAGGTAACTGTTTAACCGAACCGAGGTGTGATCAATCTACGAGACAGAGCTGCCAGCAGAGCCAGGGATCCATAAAACGATCAGACAGGTGATGAGGCAAAAGAAGGATTTATGAATTCCCCTTTACAACCCTGTAAAACCCCTTCACTGCTGATTAACCCGTGAGAAAAACTTTGCACCTACGGTCACATGACTGCAGAGCTGCAGGGCAGAACTGTTTAAAGGAGGCGTATGGATGGAAGGAAAGCACTCACTGAGCTAAGCACCTGCTGAGCACACCAACCACAAGAGACAAAGACTCTTCAAGACAAATCGCTGTCACCATGAAGGCCACACTCGCCACCATCGCTGTCCTCGTCCTGGCTCTCAGCTGGACCTCTGAGGCTGTGCGGGTTGAAGTAAGTGCATTATTTATCGTTTTTGTAGTACTCCTGGACAATAGCTTTGTTCATGCAGCTTACCCAAAACCTGCACCCTGTACTCTTTTAGATTAAAAACTTGTTTTGACACATTATTTGAACTAATCCTACATCAGTTAACTGGTAAGATGCAGTTCTTTAACACCAATTATGTGTCTTTCTTTTCAGGAGAATGGATTGTCTTTCTCTCTGGAAGCCGTCATGAGGCTCCAGGAGCTGACAAAGAGTAGCGGAGCAGGACAACAGAGCCCTCGACTCAGCGCGAGCACCGGGTCCCTGTGTGCCGACCCCATGCTCCCCCAGGAGTTCCTGCCCCTCTGTAGGCTGAGAGGAGCATCTGCATCCCTGTCCAGACTAGGTGAGACCACTATATTATAACAGCCAGCCTTTGAGTGGAATATTAAGTATGCCAAGTCATGAATATGGAGGTCCAGGTGATAAAAACAGTGTGTCTTACAGTCTTTTGTCTTTATTTCAGCTATGGTTCCCATGGACGTCTGTGAGATCTGCGCTTTTGCTGCCTGCACCGGCTGCTAAGCAAGCAACAAACACTTTGCCCAGCTTAATACTTGTGATTTGTTTCCTCCCCCTCACAACTATAGTACTTCAGAGAATAAAACAAAAAGAAGATTTACCTGATGAGACAGTGACATTATGTTCCCTGACCACAGAGGCTCTGCCTCCAGTTTTTTGGCACTTAATAGAGCAAACTAAGCCCCCAAAAAGAAAGAAATCAAACAAGGTATGTTGTTGTTGTGGATTTCTATACACTGTTACTGTAGCTTATTTACTTTATTTTTCATTTTCATCATGCCTTTTATTTTTGGAATTTGTTTGTTACATTTCTATCTTACCAAGCTTTGTACTGTACACATATTTAAAAGTTCCTATTTTTCTTGTTTCTTAACACTGTTTTAAATAAAAGGCTTGCATTCATAAATCATGTGTACGTTGTGCTCTTTTCTGTAAACTCAATTCAATATTCAAATTATTATTATTAATATGATATATTATATATATATATATATATATATATATATATATTGTAATTCATTTTTCATATAAAATAGTGACATATTGGTGGTACACGGCATCAACAAACCCCTCTCCCACAGAGTCCATAGACATCACAAGACATTGCAAAAAATAAGAAACAGCTTCGTTGAGCTATAGGAGGAGATTTGTTTTTCTCTTAGCTATTATTAAGATGTCATCTTGTCAATCATGCTCCCCCAGATTCACTCCAACCTCATTATGTTTTTCGTGGCTCTATATCGAGTGATAATTACAACACTCAAACCCCATTTTTGTACGATAATGTTCGTTGGCCTCCTCTGTCAAAGCGACAGTTTTGATGTTCAGGGCCCTTGTGGGTAAATGACATTATAATTCATCCCTATGCTTTGGCCCTTATTACCCGTGAGTGACTGATGGTCCCTGAGCACTGAGCCTGTACCTGTACATTTGTGTGTTTTATTAACTGACCGGATGTTTTCCAGTTATATTTAACTATTAAAAGGGGGTTGCGGTAAAAGTGCATGCTTTGTCAACATTCCC
Organism: Gobionotothen gibberifrons; assembly: GCA_943591055.1. Taxonomy (NCBI): domain Eukaryota; kingdom Metazoa; phylum Chordata; class Actinopteri; order Perciformes; family Nototheniidae; genus Gobionotothen; species Gobionotothen gibberifrons. The sequence continues at coordinate 1,168,132 of CALSBZ010004335.1, forward strand.
TGTAAACATAAGGTTAAATTGTTGTATAGAAATGAAATAAACCAAACCAATTGTGATTAAATATAACATCCTTTCCTGCTTTTAATACTTATTTTTGAATAGGAAACGTTGGTGAATGTTTTCATATTTCTCAAATGACACTATTTTGCGTGCCTTCCTATTCTCCGTTTTATTTCCCATGATAATATTTTCTCTCTGTTTTCCAATAAAGCTTAGTAATTTCAAGGCATACTCACTATATTATAAGTCTGGGGCAGGGGCGGATTGGCCATCGGGACGTTCGGGACGTTTCCCGATGGGCCGGTACTGAAGTGGGCCGGTCTGACGATGTGGGCCGTTCGGATAAGTCACTAGCACACCCCCCCCCCGCTGTCAATTTACATGCGCTAATTACTTGCGATACCGAGGAGGGCCGGCACGGCGGTAATGAAGTGGGCCGGTCGGACGATGTGGGCCGGTCGGATACATCACTTTTTTTCCTACTTTCAAGTCTCACTCCAACCCTTGGTGGGTTTTTACAAAATATTTCATCACTGTAATGTCCAGTGGACCATCAAAAAACGTAATAGTTGTATGATATGTGTACAATCCTAAAGTCCACCTCAACCAGGGTTACTAGAGGTGCGGCTAGGGGAGACTGCACCATCCCATTTAGGAAAAGTGCATTCAGCCAGGATGTCTTTTCATTCCACGCATCCCATCAATGGAATTCAATACTACAACCAATAAGAGAATCCTCATCCTACTACACATTCAAGCACAGTATTAAAAAAGTGGCTCATTAATAATCAACAGTGTCAGCACTGATGTGTGGGTGTAGGTGTGTGAATGAGTGTGTATTGTGAATGTTTTATTTATTATCATAACTTGCTCTCATCTGTATGCAGTGATGTCATCTATTGTAAATATGTACAATGGTATAACGATGTCGTGGTATTTTCATTATTGCTTTTAGGATGTCTATCACCATCTGGCAAAGGGACTATCGGTGAAAACTAGCCTTTTGGCTAATTCGAGTATGTTTTTAATATGTTGATTAATGTACACTGTCCCTTGTTTTAAATAAATCAATTCAACAATAAAAATCAAAATATTCGCTTTGTGGATTTTCCAAAAGTTAGTTCTACAGTTATTTAATGTTTTCAATAATATATGTTGTATGTTTGTCTTTGTGTGTGCGTGGGACATTAAGTGAACATTGTTATCATAATACTGTGATGCTCGACTCCCAGGCAACAACTGTCTTTTAAAGTTAAAGATATTGTGTACAGATCCAGCAAAGTCTGAGCCTTCAAAATATATAAATAATAAGAAAACCTTGATTTCATGAGTGAACCTGCAGAATATGTTTGATTTTAATAATAAAAATAATAATAATACATTTGATTTCTAAGCGCTTTTTCAGGTGCTCAAAGACACTTTACAGTGGTGATAAAAAGGAAATCAAATAAAATATAAAAGGTTGAATTAAAATATTAGAACAGCAACACAACATTATTCACACATAATACTTTCTGACCTTGATGTGACTCCTGAAACAATCAGTTCACACAGTCGGTTACAATCCATTGTTGATGGAGCAGCTCCAGACTTTCACTGGCACTGACGTCACACACTTGACTCTTATCTGTTGTCAAACTTTAGGATAAAGCTTCCCATTACGTGAAACTACACATACGTGATACTTGACAGTTTATGGTGCATTAAAATGCCTTTTCCTGACTGTGTAACCAAACAAAGAAGTTGCCATTTGCATCAGCAAAGAGTCATAATATCACAGCTCTGCAAACAAGTGACCTATTTGGTCAGCTCTGTTCGTATGGCCTCTCCCTTATCAGACGGCTCTGTGGCGAATACCTCTGGGAGAGAGATTTATGGGGTTGCACTGAGGCTTCTGATGCATAAGAATGAAACCCAAAGTAAATAACCAAGTATAGCGCTGGCGGAGGAAACAACAGATATAGAGGTTATAAAATATCTAAAGGATTATGGTTATAAACAAAAAAAGGGGATCCAGATGGGCGATACCTTTGGTTATCTTTTAGCCATGGAGTTTCCCCCCTACTTTCACTCTTAGCCAATAAATCCCTCACTGACCTGTCCAGACTCCCTATAAGAGGCCGAGCAGACATCCAGAGACACAGAAGAATCTCTCCTCTGAACTGAGAAGCATCTTGCATCATCTGAAAATGAGAGTGCTCAGTGTCGTCCTTCTTTTGGTGCTGTGTGGGTGCAGTGGAGTTCTGGGTGTGAAGGTTAAAGTGAGTATTACTTGTTCTTGGAAATACTTTCACCTTCGTCATCTTATCACTCATATTGCTTCTATTTTTCAGTATTTTCTGAATGCATCTGAATGGTAGTTATTGACACCAATACATCTAAATGTCTCTTTCTCATCCCCTTTCTTTTGGAAGCTCTGCATGATTTATTTTGTGCCTCACAGTTTGTCTTGTCCTCCCCTAGCTTGGAGACAGGGTCTTCCCCTTGGAGGCAGTGAAGCAGCTGAAGGAACTGATGGATTTAGATGACAACGTTAGCCCTCGCGTCTCTGAGACGAGCGTGGTAGCTGCTTGTGCTAATCCTGTCCTGCCTCAAGTCTTTCGGCCAGTTTGCCAAGGGAAGGGGACAGGCATCATTTTCTCCAAACTAGGTAAGACTTCGCAAAAAATAATATAATTGTTATTCTTAATTGAACTAGACAAAAAGGCATTTTTGGGCCCTAATTTCAGTGGTGAATTAATACACATTCGGTGCAAATATGAATATTGACGAAACCAGCATATCGAATTAGCCATGTCCATTATAGTGAAGAAACATATCGATTCACTCATAAAAGTGTTTTGAATGGTTTTTGCACACAAATGGAGCTGTATGGCAGAGAGGAACAAGCTATTTTGTGTTTTTTCTTTCAAAGAAATATGCTTAACACAACCAAACACTTCCCTGATGAAGGAGCTGTGTTAGCTTGTTAGCCTAGCGTAGCACTGAAAACTTAGCCTGGCTGCCCAGTTTGTAAATCATTGAGTTACATCTCATTTGTTTTTTTCTGTACAACAATTCATTCAGACATGAAAGTGAGACATACATTCAGCAAGAAAACAACAATTTGGACTATTCCTGATAAAAATGACCTGCTTTACCAACCACAGAATTGCTCAGTGAGAACAATTTTAACATTTGGATTTTGGTACATTCATACAGGAAACAATCTCACAGGCTCTTAGAGACGCTGTTTTATCACTCAGAAATGTCCTTGCTCCTGACTTGAATTAAACCACCCGCAGGCTTCAGTTTGCTCAAATGGATTCCTCGAGTTCCCTGTTTACACTTTGTATTGTGCACATCCTGCAATTGCTGCACCATAAAGAGGCTCTGGAATGATAATGCCAGACAAGAGGCCTATGAATGGCTGTTCCAATACTCGTTCGGGGCCATTAAAGGTCAATAGACAAAGGCAACAACCTTGTGGGTGTATTGAGACGGATACAGAAACGGATCTCGTTTTCAAAATGACATTATTACATGAAAGTGAAAACCTGGTAGGCTACTTGAGTGGGGGGGAAAAAACGTTTACTTTTTCATTTCCAGTCAGATTAATATTTATGTTTTTTTTTCTGTTTCTTGCACTTTCCAGCCTCTATCATGGCGTCTTCAGATCCTTGTGAGATATGTGTCAACCCTTCCTGCTATGGGTGTCTGAACTGAGGCTGCCATCTGCTAGAAACATACACACGTCTGACTGAGAGCCTTTGGGGCCGTCATCCTACATCCTTCTTTAACATTCATATGGCAACCATTGACTTCGGCAATACACATCCTGTCACCTAACCAACCGCAATGGGTCTCATGGGTCGACATACACATTTTTAATTGATATATAGGCTTATCAAAAAATGTAAAACTGGGTTTTGACCATTTTTACAAGTTTTGGTATAGATGCTAAAGTAAAATGGCAAAGCAGATGTTTTGCATTATTTTAATATTACTTTGTTGTCTTTTTATTGAACTTTTTATTTATTGGGTGTGTGCAGCTTCTTGATAATAAAAATATGTATTCTTTGCATCCTTAAAAGCAGTTTTTACTTGATGTTTCAATAATAATGTAATGCCCACACACACACACACGTCTCACCTTTTTATACAAACACAAAATCACACACACACACACACACACACACACACACACACACACACACACCACACACACACACACACACAGCTAATTTATGAAACAGTATTTAGGAACGTTCATGACTGACATTAATAATAATAATACATTTTATTTGTAGGCGCCTTTCATGACACCCAAGGACACCGTACAATTTGTTAAAAAAAGAAAACGCTAATAGGCAACAGAACATGATAAAAACACAAACAGGAAATCATGGAGGAGACAATCAAGTGGACACAAATGAAACATATAATGGGGAGCACTACAGTGAGTAAGCAGATTTGAACAGGTGGGTTTTGGATTTGAATATGGTGATTGTGTCTGACTGTCGGATGTGCGGGGGGAGGGAGTTCCAGAGTCTGGGAGCAGTACAGCTAAAAGCCCGAGCACCCATGGTGATGAGGCGTGTGGTGGGGACGGTTAGCAGAGGAGGAGCGGAGGGAGCGAGAGGGGGTATACTCCTGAAGAAGGTCAGGGGGTGCCAGGTTATGTAGGGCTTTGTAAGTGAGCAATAGGTTGACATGCATGATATCAGTGACCTGCTTTCCTATTCCCTGTGCTTCACATTTATCAGATGGCACACATTGTCAATGGATCAGTTAATGCACAGGTCAAAGTGATCAACTTCAACAATCAGTGTGCTTAATCCATGGTGGCTGATGTGTGTTCCCGTGCATTAAAATAATTAGATATGAAGCCGGGACAATGTTCTTACTTTCTGAGACAACTACACTAATAATAATAAAAAGCAATCCCAATAGAGAAAGTGACAATTAAAAAAAACGTGTATACGTAAAGAACTTTTTTTTAATTTAACCTTCTAAAATGTTTTACTTTGACAAGGCGGTATCAATTACAAATATCGAAATAAAGAACTAAGAGAATTAGGAAATGAATAGCAAGTAGACAATAGTTACAGACCTTAAACAAAATACCATGAAATAACAATAATAAAGAAATAAATACATTAATCTAGTTCATTTTGTATAAAGCCCACGTTCACATTATTTGTATTGTTTCATTTTATGGATTTACCATTGAATATTTATTTTATTAATCTATTCTTTACACTTTACATCTATGTTATGTGTGTCCAAGTTGGATATGGCTATTATAAATATATATATAAAAAATGACTGAAACAGTGACAGACACATTTCTGGATGGAGTGAGACCTCTCGCCTCTTTGGATCTATGTTTCCTCTTTTCAACGTTTGTCGACCTCTGCCGGTTGGTAGGTGACGGTCCCATCGGTAACTAAAGATTTCCGACAATCACTGCTTGCGAGTCGACCTTAGTTTATGCAGGGTAAACTACACAGATAACAAACCTATTATTTCAATTGTTGCAACGGTGTTTTTACGTTTAAGTGCCCATTTCTTTCTTTTGCAGTTACTTTCGAATGTTGATTCGCTTATTCAAAGACATGGGTCGCCATGATACTGCAGTCACTACAAATGGAAATAAAAGTATAAATGTTTGTGGGGCATACACAACATTTCTGTTCTGCCTACAATGCAAATATTTTACTTAATCAAACAGGAGAGAAGTCAGTGGTATTTTCGCTATATATAATGTTCTATATGTGAGCATTGCGACAGACGGTTCGTTGGTCTAGGGGTATGATTCTCGCTTAGGGTGCGAGAGGTCCCGGGTTCAAATCCCGGACGAGCCCTCCTAATTTTAGAAGTTTAATGATTATTAAAATAATCCACTTGTCTGTTCATGTTATAATGCCTCAACAACACGATGGAACTGTTCAACATCAGTAGGCTATGTTATGAGTTTAAAACAAATATATTCATTCTTCTTTTCGTTGTTTACGAATGTTAGGCTACTTGACTTCATTAAGTGACTTAGTTACACTCATTTAATGAATGTAGGTATTCTCATTTGTGTACACATTGTGTAACTTGAGTCTAAACTCACCAGGTGGACTAACAAGTGAATGAAAAGAGAAGTGTAAGGACACTGATATGATCAGTCAAACATCGGGAGAATTTCCTTCACAGTTGTTTTGTAGGTTACGCTTCCTCGTCACTTTTACCTGGCTGGTCACTGTCATATTGCGTCACTTCCTCAATTCTGCTAGACTTTCACCAACCAATTGACACATCCGGGCACAATTTAAATACCGCGCGGGATGTTCATTCAGGTGTGAGACAAACCTATTTCACAAACTCTGCAACGCCTTTCAACCGCAGGATAAGGAGCCGACTGTTTGAGGTAAGTTTAGTGCGCTATCAAGCTGTGTTAAATACTGCCTGCCAAACGAAATGCCAGGTACCGATAACAGATTGAACGCTTGGAGATGTACGAGCAAGGTAGAGGCAAGCTATCATAGTGATTGCCAAGACTATTCGTGCATTAATCTTCAACAATAGTTGTAGCCCCTTTTTTGTTTTGAAATGTATGTGTAGTCATTTTGAGTGTCTCTGTTGTCATTGTTTTATTCTCGGTTGTAGTACCTTAAAGTCTCTTTGTGATTGGTTTGTTCTTGTAGTTTTTCCCCCTGTGTTGTTTGTATTATTAGATGTATTGGCCACACAATTCCTGCATTCATCTTCAAATAATTGTTAAGCCAATGTGTTCTCTTTATGCTCATTTTGAGTCTCTTTGTAGTCATTTACATCTCTTTTGTACTCATGCTAAGTCTCCAGGTAATTGAGTTGGTATTGTAGGTTGTTTCTTATGTTCAACTCATTTTGTAGTGTCTCTTTGTTTTCTTTTTGTTTCATTTTGAGTCTCAATATTTTCTTTTATATTTATGCGCTTTGTTTATATTTTATGTATTTGTTTATAGAGATTTTAGTATGGTTGTTTTTCAAATGATGTGTGTGTATATAATGGTTTAAATCAGCACCTTTACCACCTACAGCTATAAAATCTAATTCAAACCCCTAATCATAACAAAAACAATACAAATAATATTGTGATATGTAACATACATTAAGTGAAGGAGTAATTATTTTTAATCTAAATACGTTTTGCTGTAGTTGTACTTCTGCCCAGTGTGCACATTCATCTCAATGCCCACCAGAGGTCACAATTTACTAAACTATGTTTTCTATACTGGGAGAACTTCAATGCATGCTTGTAGCATATTGATATGTCCTCTGCATTTGATTTCATGAAATTATGTTTTATTTAAAACAACAGCTTTGTTAAGGTTAGTTTATTTATATAGCACATTGTCAGACTCAACGGCAATTCAAATTGCTTTAAATAGGCATTAACAATAATTAAAAATAAAAAGACAATTCATAAAAGGGATAAAAGAGTGATCGCAGCAGAACGTGCTGATGATAAGACCCAATTGGAGCATCTGTGGAGGCAGCATTACAAAGAAAGGTTTTTAACCTTGAATTCTAAGAACACATTTTCAAGCAGTTTGTTCCAGGTTTATGGTGCAGAGAAGCTTAAAGCTGCCTCATCCAATTTACTTCTGGCCTTTGGGACGACGAGTAAGTAAAAGTACGATTTTGAAGTGTATTCTTTGGAAGCCAGTGCTTCAACTGCAATGTGGTCAATTATTCTAGTTTTGGTGAGGACTCTGGTGGCAGCATTCTGGATAGTTGTAGTTGTCTTGTTGTTGTTTTTTAACGTATTTTCTGTTGGATGCCTCCATGAAAATGGAAGCTTCTAAAACAGATTCACCAAACAACAAGACTCTATATATGAAAAGTTCCTCTTTATATGGAGAGTGTGACGACCCCTGCCTTGCTATCGCCTGTTGTGTGTGTGTGTGGCCCTTTAAATATTCTCCCTTTTGCCTATCAGCACTGATTAAGGACACCTGGCTGCCAGTACCAAAGGTTTAAAGGTTTAAGCGGCGGTCCCCTTGGGATTGTTGAGCGGGGTGTGTAGTGTTGCGGAGAAAGTGGTTGAAGCTTCGGCTTGGGAGCATGGCCGTGGTCTCAGTAGTGTTGCTAGCCTGCTAGTCGCTTTGCTGGGCTAGCGGTCTCCAGTGCATAAATACCCACCACAAGTAACTGCATGAAGACTAGGGAGGAGATTAGTCAGTGGCCAAAACTATGTTGTTTAGAAACCAGAAGGCCAAGCATTGCCCCACTGGTCAAGGTGGTCGTGGCGGCGTTGATGGTGGTCGTGGTGGCGTTGATGGTGGTGACTGTGGCGTTGATGGTGGTCGTGGCGGCAGCAGCGTTGATGGTGGTCGTGGC
>CALSBZ010004335.1:1176493-1204957 GCA_943591055.1 Gobionotothen gibberifrons
GCGTTGATGGTGGTCGTGGCGGCAGCAGCGTTGATGGTGGTCGTGGCGGCGGCGTTGATGGTGGTCGTGGCGGCAGAGGCAGCAGGGGTCGAGGACGAGGCAAGGAAATGTGCCGTTATCGGTGTGGAGATCAAGGACACGTGGCTCGTCACTGTGGGCATGCCGACGACCGGAAGTGCTACACCTGCGGTGGGCTTGGTCACATCCAGAGACGTTGTAATAAGGTGAAATGTTACAGGTGTGGCGACATTGGCCACGTTGCGGTGCATTGCAGTAAAGCCAGTGAGACTAACTGCTACAACTGAGGAAAGATGGACCACCTGTTAACAGTTTGCCCCAAAGAGAAATGTGCATAACCTATTTTCTTTTCCAGATTGATGATTGGTTGTATGATTGTCACATGTTTTAGTTCAATAGTGGTGTTTTGTATAAGGCTGTGTTCAAGTTTGGCCGTGACTGTAATGTATTGTCTGTTGTACTGTTGTGTAAATCTTTCTCGCTCTGCCCATTTTTTTTTTTTTTTAAAGTGTGCTTCTCGGATACCTGTGTTGCTAGAGATGTGGCTCGGGGTTGGAGGCGTGGTTGGCAGTATAGGGGTTGTATGTTACAGTTGTTGGTTTTCTTTCAAATGGGGTACTTAATCTCTTTTGTTTTTCATTACTGGTGGTTTTTGTTTTTGTTGTGGTTGGCGTGCCGGTGGTCCTGGGGACACCGACTTTAAGAGGGGGGCGGGTGTGACGACCCCTGCCTTGCTATCGCCTGTTGTGTGTGTGGCCCTTTAAATAGTCTCCCTTTTGCCTATCAGCACTGATTAAGGACACCTGGCTGCCAGTACCAGAGGTTTAAAAGGCCCGAGTCAGTCCCTGGAGCGTTCTCTCCCCCCTCAGAGGACCGGACCTCGGAGAGCAGCGTCGTGTATATTCTTTTTTGCCTTGCCTTTTTGTTTGTCTTTGGCCATGTTGAGTTTTGTTTAATAAATACCTTTTCCTACATATTTTTGTCCTTCCCACGCTTTTTGTTATGGCCAAGAGCCATATCAACTAATTAATAATAAAGACCCTGACAACCTTCCAAAGAAGCCCTTAGTGAGTGAGATTCCCTTCGGAACATGTCATTTTAAGTTATTTAAGGTTATCTTCGCCTAATGAGGAATGTTTTTATTTTCACAGCTTGTGTTTGATAAGAAATACCCCCCCTCCTTCAGCTTTTCTAGTTATCCTGCTGGAGATAATCCCAGTATGCACTTGGAGGAGCATGTTGTCAGTCTGTATGATAGGACAAACAAACCAACAGACGATCACATAAACATCAAAGACTGAGAGTTTCAATGTCACTTTGCGGTGCACGTCTTTGGACTTTTGGAGGACATGCAAGGCCCACACAGGAAGGCCTGGCAGGTCAGGTCCATGGCCACAGCTTTTTTGTGGTAAAGTGATGAGTAAAACCAACTGAAAACATGTGTGTATTGACTTTGAAGTCTGTCGGGTTTACAGAGCCCTTAAACTCCACTTTCCTCACCCGCGCTTATTGACTTTGAAGGACCAGCATTGATTGAGTAATGTTGATTTGTGTGTGCCTGTCACAAGCTTTAAGTAATAATCTAATAAACTGTCACTGATTTGTCTCACTACAAATGTAAAAGTAAATCTTGATTTCAACATGTTGCTGTCAACTAAGCTGCAACAGGCTACTAAGTACCAGTAGATGTGGATATTGACTTCTCGAAATGGTTGCCATCCTTAGTAACTGTTTGTTCCCGTATTTGCAGTTTAGTTGGAACATCAGTGTTTCCCCTACCATTGCCAATAGTGTTTGTTGACTTGTGAAGCCCTCTGAGACAAATAGGATTTGTGATTTTGTGCAAGGCAAAACACAGACACCACCCTCTACACGTTTTTAAATGCAGAGTAATGCTCATAGAGCCCCATGCAACACTGCTCCAAGGTGAATACAAAGTGACAGGCCTGGTCAGTGTTGTCCTTAGCTTGACAAATCCATCCCCCCCTGCACTCATTGGGGTCATGGTTGAATTATCTTGACGGACTCCCACTTCAAGTAGGTTGTTCACTGGATGATAGACGGTAATCTCTTTCGCTGGGATATCAAAATAAACCTGAACCTAAACGGATGAATGAACCGCTCACTCAGCTCTCATTGATTTCTGTTTGAAATTGCAAACTGGAGAGAAAACATGATGGCTGTTCTGGAAATGTCAAATTCAATGTTTAGACGATGGGCCGTGCAATCGCTTACTCATCTTCCACCTGAATGCTGCCTTAACAAGGCTAAATACCTAACTGTGACCTTAGTCTCCTCATGGCTGTTGACAAATCATTTCATGTTTACTCTGGTGGTTTTTGCCTAATGATAGGCCAGCGTCCACACTATAATTTTTGTTTGCCTAAATCAGAAACCAGAAGATTGTAGTTATTTTTTTGTGTTAAAATTCAGTTTATTCTGAACTGCCATATGACCGTATAATCTTGCCATCAAACTATAGGGAGTTTAAGGGTTTGGGTGGATCTCTGGCAAAGTATGAGAGTCTCCTGCAGCGAGATTCGGGTTACAACCTTCAGTATTTCAAGGGAAAAGTCTAACGTAATCCTGGACCAATCAGTCCAGCTTTCTTTAAAAGAAATTGTCATCATGAAATTCCATGTTACAAAATGCAGAACTTTTCTTAAAATGTGTAAACATTTGGGTTTCTTTGTGCCTTTAACCGCGCACGGATGTTTGTTTGTTTTTAAATATGGGATAACTTCAAACCCAGTAAAAATGTCTGTTTAAAGATTTGTAAACTAGAAAATTCAGAGACATTTTGACTGTGTGACTGAAACTTGGGTGCGCGTCCCGATGCTAACTCTACCCCCGCTGAGTAAGTATTAATAGCATTAGTTGTATTGTTAAGGTAGAAGCAAAGAATATCCGTTAATTTTAGCTCACGTTTAGCTGACTATTTTAACTGTTTATCTATTATATTTTGTAACTGGATTCAGTTAACGACCGACTGGTGTGTTCAAAGATCAAAGCGTTTCCACGGCAACGCCCTGCCAGTGAACGAGAGACAGCCTGTCAGAGAATGTATTGACAATATTGTGCTGCATTATTGCTTCGAAGTAAAAAACTAACTCCAATCAGCTTTAATATGCTACCCAGAGTATTTAGGATGCCAGATGAACACCTGATGGCTCTCGTGTTTGCTATATGTGTAAGTCCATTTGATTAAATAAGCATATCAGTGCTGCCGTGACAAATTTCCCTACATTATGATCAGCAAATGATGTATGAAGAGTGAAAATTGTGGCCAGCCGAGCAATAGTTGGAAAACATTTTTCGGATTTTACAGCTCCTCTCCCCTCTAGCCCTTATGTCACTCTTAAGCTTCTTACACACCAAACTGACACCAAAGAACACTTCCCGACAGAACGTCGGCTCATGTCTCCTGCGTCTTGGCCATGTTTCGCACTGGAACACACCGCAAAGACTTCAGCCGACGGCCAAGTTGCACGTACGAACTGCGCATGCGTGAGTGGCAATAACTCTCCTTACCAGCAGGCGGCGGTAGTGTGTATTCGTCATTCAAAAGAGGCAACAACTGGAAGACAGACTGCGTGATAACCGAGAGAAGAAGAACAGACTGCGTGATATAAACAAACAACAAATAGCGTGTGTGTTCCATTTTCACTCTGCAGCGAGAAGCTCATGGGGCTTTCCCGAACCTCTGTCGAGAGCTGGAGTTAAATGAAATCTCAGATGTGCCTTCTTAATAGTTTGTTTGGGTCCCTCACTTCCGTTTCGCTTCTCATGCACTGATTCGCTAAGCTGAACAGCCAATCAGAGTGATTTCTTTGGCTGACGGCCTTTGACTTATTGAATCGATTCAACAAGTCGAATCGGCGGCGGAAGGTGTCGGCACGGCCGAAAAGTTACGATGGTGCAGTACACACCAATCGGAGTAGGGCGACGCGACGCTCACGGACGGCCCGACATCTATCGACGCCGAAAATGTGCTCGGTGTGTAAGGAATGCCGCATTTCCACTGCAACACGGTTTAAGCGTGCCGTGCCAAACCCGGCCTGTTTGTGTTGCGTTTCCACTAGGGGTAGTTCCGGCTAACGGGTACTTTTTCACAGTTCACAGGCCCTCCAAAATCGTTGTTCTTTCCGGGCCAACAACCAGGCTAAATATGTTAAAATAGTGAGAGAATCGCTGACAAGGGGGCTACAACTACAACAAAATGAACATATGTTACCGTGATTTAATTGTAATGCACGTATCAAAATGATGCCGAAGTAACAACATACTTATACCAGTTAGTAAAAACCACGAATGAATGCTTTGACAAGTCGAAAAACCTTTTTAAAATGCGTGTTTTCTGAATGGAGATCGGCTAAGCTAACGTTGTATATGCTCCGACCGTCCACTCACAACAGCGGCCTATACAGACATAAATAAACCAGCGACTGTATTCACCATGACACAGACAGTCTGTGGTTTGTACTTGTTTAACTTTTGTCTAGTTTATGAACAGATATGAGGAACTGTGAGCTCTGAGTGCTAACAGCTAACGTTGGTTTTGTGGTTTGCATTGAAGATTACGTCACGGCTCCGCCTACACTGCGTTACTATAGTTACTACCCCAGCTACTAAACTGTAATGGAAACGCAGCATAAAGTGAGCCTGGCCTAACTATACCGTACTAAGCTGTGCGAGGCCCTGCAGTGGAAATGCGCCATTAGTATTAACTCTCCCATACACACCCATTATAAAATGTGAAACGGTGTGACATTTTTACACAACGTAAGCTATGTGAGAACCGTACTATCAAAAAATATCTAATTAGTCTAAAGTCCATAGTCTCGAGAACCGTTTAAACTTGTAATTTTTAAAGTATGTGGAATCTGTATGGGGTCAAAGTGGGGTGTTTTTGAGCTTTAATTCCTATGTGGCAAATGATCGCAGTTTTCTGCGATTTGCATGAAAATTGCCAGTCACACAGAATGAGAAGCTTTGAGGTAATTCAACTGAAAAGATAACATGTTAAAGTTACACAATCTTACCATATTCATACGTAATTGAATATAGTTGTTGCTCTAAAATTACACTTACTATCCATATTCACCTCCAATTATAGTACAGTAGGTGATAAGTTAGACATTGATACAATTTAAACCTTTAATACATATTAAATCAACGGCACCTAAAGTCCCTGAACCTCCACCCGTTTAAAAAAAATGTCCATAGTAAGTTTGCAGCAGAGGATGTTTGCGTTCTGAATAATAATTAGATCTGTCTGAGAAATTCTACTATCAGATCCATCCATTCGTGTTCGAAATGCTAACTGACATAAAGGTTGTTTATTGCTAGATCTGCAGCAAATCCTAAAAAAGACATTTCTTCCACAAAATCGAAAGGTCTCCTTGATTTAATGGGACTCTATGGGAAGTTTACAAATGATTTACTTTTTATGTCTGATTAAATCAAAGGAAATGTATCGTAGGTTGCAGCCACATCTTGTTTCTATGATTTATATGTGAATGAATGGCCATAATAACAAACCTGTAATTAATTAAACAAGATAAAAACAGCTTTTCGCACTTTGTAATGTTGTTCCCTGTTTGAATAAAATCTGTAGGCCCACATGTACTACCTCTTCCTTCCTTTGGATAATTATTCTTTAATTATTCTTGAAGTAAAACATTGGACCAAGTTCCTGGCATGACAGAAAAACAAACATCACCCTGTCAATGTTTGGCATTACCGACCTTCAAAACTTTGCTTCCTCTGGCTGGTTGAGAAATCCTGCGTCTGATGTTTCACAGACATAACAAAAGAAAAGTAAACATAAGCATAGAACACTGCAAAACCTAGTCATCCTTTCCTGCAGAGTTCAATATAAGATTTTGTTCCCAGAACACGATGTGGCTAGGAAGACGATTTGAAGATGATTTGAAAGACGGAGTGAAACAAAGAGATATTGTATTGTGCTTGAACCCAGGGGAACCCTGTCAGACAAATATCAGTTTTGTGCCAGAAACTGAGGGGTCTTATTTCACTGTATTCAGGAAGTTCCTGGGAATCGACCTCTATAAAAAAAAAAGAACATGGCAACGATGTGATGAACTGTTCACACATATCCAAGAGGCAGCTAGGAAAAAGGCGGACATAATGCCGAGCAACTGTTGCCGAGAATTTCAAAAAATGTTGAGCCGGGGAGTGTTGGCCAACTTTGAATGTTGAGTTTACTAGACCCCATCAAAGCTCATTGAATTAGGTCAAACTGAATACATTGTATGTGTTTGTCATTTTGTATGCTGCACGAAGCCAAAATTACCAGTATCTGGAACCATAGGGTGAGCACTTGCTTTCTATTCATGTCCCGCCTCCAATCTGTGTCATTGCCGGTCTCGGCTCACTCATATACCGTAAATGGAGAGGGTAAATAATTATAGACCCTGCTGTTAGCCCATTTTACAACTGTTAGAACCTAATGATTAAAAAAAAAAAAAAGTCTTCATGCTGGGTAGGATAAAAAATGATAGGCAGACTCACGGGTATCTGTTTACTAAGTCATGGAAAAAAGTATTTTTGGGCCCTAATGATGCCAATTACCGACATGGAAGTTGTAGTACCACCGTACACACTAATGGCGCATTTCCACTGCAGCGGGGTAGCCCCGTTTAAGCGTCCTCGCTAGCCGTCCGAGGCCGTGGCGCATTTCCATTACACTTTAGGACCTGGGGTAGCAACGCAGTGTAGGCGGGGCGATCGGCTTTTTGGCGGGCTTTTTGGGCGGAACAACGCTGGGTAAAACTGCAGTGGCGTCATCTTCAATGCGACACAACTCACAAAACATACACAACAATGGAGGATGTGGAAGCGATCGTTTACTTGTTTCTTGGTGTGTGGCTTGTTATCACAGCAAGCAGGAAAGTGATGCTTCAAAGTAGGCTGCGTATAGCAAGACGAGATGCAGAAGAAGCTGACGAGAGAGTTTTGGAAGTCCTACAACGCTGCAGAGACTACAACAGGACTAGACGACAACGCTACTCGGTAAGCTAACATTCGCTAACTAGCCATGTGTTTAGGCTCACGCTCACAATACGAACAAAGTGTTTCAAGTATTTAATTGATTGATTGATTGATTTGATTGATTGATTGATTTATTTCGAACAAGTAAAATAAATAATTACAAAACAAAACAAATGTTGCAATGCATAGTCATGTTAGAGAAATCAAAACAAAACAACAAAAATGACATTTTACAACAACAGCATTAGCAACATAAACAGTGTGTTCGAAAAGGAGTGAGAAGAAGTATAACTTATTTAATCTCACCCCCTTGTCCCTAAATGATTTATTTATAATCTGCAATAATTATCATTTGTATGCATTATTATTTGTTTTATTAGTATTATTGATCTGCTTCACTTATTGATTGACATATACACATATACATACACTGATATACATATATGCACACATAACATATACACACCTACATACTCATACACATAGTCATACACATAGTCAAACACCTTCCCCATCCCTGTACCTCGAGAAAATAATTTCTCTGTATTTCCTCTTAAACTGCTTAATGTCTGGACATCGCTTGAGCTCCACATGCACACTGTTCCATAGTCTCACTCCACAGGCTGAGATACAGAAAGTTCTTCTGGTTGTACGGGCCCAATGAATTTCGAAATGAAATTGTCTCCTTGCACTATATCCCCCCACTCGTTGAGTGAATAATTTTTGGATGTTTCCTGGTAAAATGTTATTTGCCTTAAACATGATTTGTGCTGTTTGGAATTCTACCAGGTCTTTGAATTTTAACAATTTTGACTGGAGGAATAATTCGTTAGTGTGATCAAGGTATTTGGCATTGTGAATGATTCGTATCGCTTTTTTTTGTAGAATAGATACTGCATGTATAGAACTTTTGTAGTTATTGCCCCAGATTTCAGCACAGTAATTCAGATATGGTAAGACTAGTGAACAGTAGAGAGTGCGAAGAGATTTCTGATCTAGAACTTGTTTTACTTTGTTCAGTATGGAAATGCTTCTTGACAGTTTTGATTGTACATGTTTTATGTGTAATTTCCAACTTATTGTGTCATCTATTATTACCCCAAGAAATTTTATTTCATGGACTCTTTCAATTTCAACCCCATCTATTTGTATTTGCATCTGTGTTTTTGTTCTATGTTTACCGAACAGCATTAATTTTGTTTTACTCAAGTTTAATGATAGTTTATTTTTGTCAAACCATGTTTTTAATGTGTGCATTTCATGTTCTATGTTCTCCACTAGCTGTTCTAAATTCTCCCCAGAACAGAATATATTTGTATCATCAGCAAACAAAACTAGCCTCAGTACATTGGATACTCTACAGATGTCATTGATGTACAGTATAAACAATTTAGGACCCAACACTGACCCCTGGGGGACACCACAAGCAATGTCCAAACATGAAGAACAGTCATTTCCCATCTTTACATACTGCTAATTGTAGCTACCACTTTTACGTATTAAAATATGTATGCTTTTGATTGTGTATTTCAGAAGTTACGTCGCCGCAGACCATGTGTTTGGATGCTCGACCGAGCTACCGAGTGGTGGTCTGTGATTGTTCCATCTTTCACACACACTCAGTGGGTGGATAACTTCAGGATGTCTGAGGAAACATACACCTACCTGTGCAACAAACTGCGGCCAGCGATGGAGAGACAGGACACAACGTTCCGCGTGTGTATACCTCTAAAAGAGTGGCCATCGCACTGTGGAAGCTTGCTACCGGCTCAGAGTACAGAAGCTATCTATTGAACATAAATACATCTTTTTTTTTCATATACATGTGTTTGTCAAATGTTTTAAACAAAAATGTTGTTATCTGAATTGAATATTTAGTAAATATTTGAATTTCAAGCACCAGTAAGTACTGCCCCATAATAATAATCTAATACATTAAGCAAATATCAAAGCAAACTATAAAAATAAATACAAAAGTGTAAAACACAGCAAAACTATATTCATAAATGCAAGTGTAAAAAATTGTAAACATGGATGCAGGCTAAAGTATCCACAGCATCAAAATAATATATGATTATGATGGTTCAAGGTTCAAGGCTTTTATTAGTCATCATACGAACATAGCTACAGTGTAGTTATGACAATGAACATCTTAGGTCACAGGCTCCTCCAACAGTGCAACACAATAAAACAGATAAACAGAAATATAGTGCAAGTAAATATTAAGCGCTGTGCACCGCTCTCTTTGTATAGGTTTTTTATTTTGTTCTCTTTGAAATATATAAGCAATGTGTTGAGTCCAGCACAATGAGGATTACAATTGAGAAATTTTTACTACATGTATTATTTATTTATCATGTATTCTTAATACCATTACAAAATATGTAATGTTATGTTTTAGAGGAGGACCTCAAGCTAGCAAACTCAATTTCAAACGGTATGCAGAGTTGTCCTGCAAAAGAGTCAAAATGTATTATTTAACCAAGTATTTATTCTCTTATTTGCTTTAATTGCAACAGATGATAAAGGTTTCACTGTGATAAGTATTCTCTTAAATCCATAAACCCCTGTACAGTGCTTTGTGGACGATGATGGTGTTTATATTTCTGACTGCAGAGGGACGCCAAGATGATGCCATCTTTCTGTATGATCGCTGTTGGGAGCAATTATTTATCAACAAGCGATAAGTCAAAGAAGTACTTTATTGATCCCAATTTGGGAAGTGTTTTGTTGCAGCAGCATAAAAAGGCATGACATTGTACAATACAAATAATTTAAAAAATGTTTTTGTATTGCAGCAGCATAAAAAGACATGGCATTGATTGTAAAAATAAACATTTTAAAGATAAAAAATAAACATTCCCCCTAGCATCTGGCCAAGAGTGCGCAGGAAGGCTAAATTAAAAAGGTCTCTGCTTGAGCGATCTCCTCCCTTTTCAAGGCTGCTTCCAACTCCCTCGCCTCCCCCAAGGTCCGGTTCAAGTGCTGATTCTACTGGGCCCGGTCTTCCTTCTGCTGGGCCAGATCCTCTCCTCCTCGTTTCCTCTTGCCTGGGTGACAAGATAATTATAGCAATTAGCAATAACAATGAAAAACACAGGACAGGTACAGGTCACACAAGGATATAAGAATAAAATGTATAAACAGAACAACAGTAAGGATGAACTAAAGAAAGTTCTGGCCCTAGATGTTTACAATGATTGTGAATTTCCAGCCTGTTGGTAATGAATATAAATATATGTATAGTTTAGTTTTAGTTTATTTATTTTTTAGAAAATACAAATGAAACAAAAGGTGATACAGACATGATACAATACTATACAAATGAATGCAATAACAAAACGAAATATTTAATTAATAATTGAATAATCTGTAGTATCATTGTCTGATAACAATAAACAACAAAGCTTTAGCTAAGGCAAAAGACAGAAAACATGCACAATCCCCCTGCTGCTAGCAGGCTCATTTTCTCTGCACACATCCAGGGGACAAAAACATAACAAAAACATAACAGCGCATTCCCACACAGTGGTATAGCTTATTTTACTTACTATGGATGATCTAAAGTTTAAAAAAAGTCACAATTCCAGCCTATTTCTTACCTAGAACCACACGCCGCGGTGTCGAGCTGGCGCTCGGCGTTGGTGTCTGTGGTCCAGTGGAGTTGATGCGAAGGACGTTGTTCGGGACTGTTCCTCCTCGCTAGTCCCCAATGTAATCATCTAGAACAGAAACATGGCTTGTCAATTCCACAAACTACTGCAGCACAATACTAAAATAGCAACAACAACTATAGAAAATAAAAACTGAACGTAAACAATGGCACATATGGTGTTAGCAAACTAGCTCTAGCTAATGCTATCTGCCTTAGCTAGCTAGCTAGCTAGCCTTCGGGGCTCCATTAAAGCACGGGTTGTCGATGTAAGGATAAAATAGAGTTCTTTGTTAGAAGTGAGCTTTAGAACAGATAGGGACACAACGCTTTCAAGCACATAACAGAGTGTAAGCAAAAACTTACCATGCAGAGACTCCAGTAATGCTGTTGCAGGAGTCCAGGCCTGCCTCCCTCCCAACGCTAGCCGGTCTATGGCCGTAAATGGTGTCTATTAGCTCAAACCACCACTCGTGTTGTTATCCTTGACGAAGCGATATTCACTCTTCATCTTTTTGAGTTTTTCCCTACACTGCACGACAGTCCTCGACCAATCAGCAGTCGAGAGTGTTGACGTCACTAGTTCAGCCCTGGCCCTGCCCCGATAGAACCACAATTTTATGGGGCCGGAAAAAGAGGGAAAAAGTACCCGCTAGCCGGTACTAGGCTATATGGAAAGGCCCCCAAAAACTCGGCTGCCCGCATAAGGACGCTTAAACGGTGCTACCCGCTGCAGTGGAGATGCGCCATAATGTTGTTTCAACGTCCGGCGCCCTTCTTGGGAGCTTGGATATGGCTGAGTGAGAATAAGCCTCACATCCCTCCATCCCAGGGATCCCTTGGTCTCAGATCTCTTTTGTCTTTGTTTAGTGATCATGTCCATTACAGGACAATATCCTGTTGTTTTCCCCATGGATAAAATGGTGTCCATAACCAATGAGTTCAGTGTACATTGTATTCCCCGTCCTCTCCTGTAATGTGAATAGCCTCCTAATGGAGCAGAAACATAGGCTAACATTGTAAAGGTCCCATGTCATGCTTTTCCGGTTATTACCCGTCCCCTTGTGTGTTATGT
Source organism: Gobionotothen gibberifrons (assembly GCA_943591055.1). Taxonomy (NCBI): domain Eukaryota; kingdom Metazoa; phylum Chordata; class Actinopteri; order Perciformes; family Nototheniidae; genus Gobionotothen; species Gobionotothen gibberifrons. The sequence goes on from CALSBZ010004335.1 coordinate 1,188,253, forward strand.
AGCGTTTTCTGCATGTAAACAGTCTGCAGAGTCACAAACCCTCAAAGTACTCCCCGTGGCGAGTGAAACTCTAACACAGAAAATACCTTTTCTTCACTGTTAAAGAAAAAATGGGGACAATTCTGGTTCAATGTAATTCGAACATTTTAACTGTTGGATACAAACAGAAGGACGATAGCTCATATATGAGACTTCAAAGGTCTTTTATTTTGAAACTGTACATCAGATTGTCCAGATTCTCTCCGAGTGATTCAATGGGGTCTCCTGCTATCACCCTGAAGTGAGATGAGTCTTTGATAATTTGACAGTTTTTTATTTATTCTTGTATAAAAACAGAAGGACGATAGCCCATATATGAGATTTCAAAAGTATTTTATTTAGAAATTCGACATCAAATTGTCCTGATTTTCTCTGATTGACTAGATGGGGTCTCCTGCTATCACCCTGAAGTGAAATAAGTATTTGATTGACTTCGAATGACTCTTTGATTATGGACGGTTTCCATTCAATAATAATCAAAATATAGATGGACAATAGATCTAATTTGAGATTTTAAACGGCATACATTTTAAATTGTGCTTCAGAAAGTAATGTTATTTTAGGAGTGTTGTGAGATGGTGACATCATTTGAAATTAGTCACCCAGTGGAAATGTCAGATATGTCTTCATAACTGTATCCTTACATTTTACATTCACTCAGTTATAATGTGGTAGTTATACGTAGTTTGTTTTACATTATTATTGATCACATTATATAGTACATCTTTCTTAATTTAAGCTCCAGTATATGAATATGCTTGGTGTGTTTTTTAGGTATATTTGTTATTGACCGAGTAAACGCTTTTATTTTGAAGGCAGTTTTTAAAGGCCTCTACCGTAATGCATAGGATATTCGCGCACCGCAATACAACGTGCGGGCTGGCTTGACTGTGTTTTCCGAAGTGGGGGCTGGCTTGACCGCAGTCTGTTTACCCAGTGAAACGTTTTATTTCACGTTGCTATACGTTTTTAACGTAAATTAAAAAACGGGGACATTTCTGGGGACAGTTTCAACCGGGGACAGGCCAATACAAACGGGGACTATCCCCGGAAAACGGAGACGTCTGGTCACCCTAAACCAATGTGATTTTGGAAAATGTAACAATGTAAATCTATTCTAGTAGACCTCAACAATGGAATTATGATCAGTAGAAATGGCCATGTCATGGGACCTTTTTTAAAGATTGTAATGTGCATATTTACTCTGTATTTTGTCTCACTGTATATCATTCTATCTCACCATTTCATTCTGTTTCCCTCCGCCCCTATATCACTGTAACCGAGGATTAATCTCATTTTATTGCCAGATGGACAGATATGACGTCTTGGTTTCAGCAGCATGGGATTACTGCTGATTAGAATCATGTTTTGTAACTGACCCAATCTTATGACATGCTCTTGCTTTTTCTTGTTGGATGAGATATGTGGAAACAATAGCTTTTTAGCATATAGAGTTGGTGAGGGCTGTAAAATCTTGCAGTTTCCACAAAAAAACACATCTTCGAGGGCCAAGCGGTTAAATGTAACCAGATGTCTGTCTGAGCTTTCGGAGTTTACTCATAAAACAGCATGCTGTCATTTATGCATATAGTGAGTTCTAGGGAAGAATGTCTACATAATAATAAACTCTCGAAGGCTGTTCAGGAATAAGTGGATCACACCACTGACTCATTACTATACATCAAAGAGTCTTTTTGTTTCAGCAGAATTTCGAGCGGCCACTCGTATGCCATTATCTTGAACAAGCATGACAACAAGCTATCTGTCCTGATGTAACCGGACCTTCCGTTAATTGCTACGTAATGAGGCAAAGTTGTGTTTTAATTGGGAGGAATTATCAACAGAAGCAGTCTTTGGGAGAAGGGATTTGCATTGAGCAATCAGGTTAGTTGGATATTAACTGTACTCTCCAAGTAATTATTTCAGATCATCAGATGAATGTGGTAGTTTAGAAAAATCAGCCAAAGATTAACGCGCAGAAACAGGAGTTGAGGAGTGCTCTATGATTGATTTTCCACCCCTCCCAGTCTCATAGGAATTTCTGTGTTTTATCAGTGGATTGGATAAATGTTGAATCACAATGAACACTTAATTCAGTTGCCACCTTGATACTCTGCCTCTATGATTAAAGCCCTGATCTCAGACCCATCTGACAAACGCACAGAAAGCGTAATGCAAGATTAAATAAAGATGCTGTCCCATTTTAATTTATCCTCTCAGGAAACCCCCAAAGGATTGGTAATCCCGATGAGACCAAAAGGTCACTTTATCTACACTGGATAAAACCACTAAGCCAGATGTATGTTAAATCCATTGTTTTTCAGTCAAACAAGAGCTGAAGAAGAAATATGAGTTTTGTGTTGCCATTAGGCATTTACTTTACTACCACTCTCTGTCCTTTCATGTAGGATATGTAGTGGAAAAATGGCAGTCTACCTAATTAGTGGAGAAAATGATTTACACCTTTAGTTTAACTTTACCTTTCTAACAATTAGTATTGATTACCTGAAGCAATGCTGTTCAAATATGTATATTTCTGAGTGTAAATAGACTACTTCATTACATTGTGCCTTTTGTTACAATGTGAAATTACACAGTAATTTATTGTACCAGTGTTCGCAATGGAAATGAAATAATCTTGAATTTAGGAGGCTCTCCAGTCTTGCCTGGGGATGTGAACTCCCAACCCAGTCTCACGGCATTTCGTGTTATAGTCACAACATTTAATCTATTGATTCGTGTTCACCAACACGATTTTCCCCTTTTTTTTCGTGTCACACTGAACGATTTTGAAAGCAATGTATTTCTATTGGTAGTATGTTTCGTGCATGTACCACGTCTTTTTGTCCGGTCGGGTCTTGGAAGACCGGAAGCTGTGTGGTTCATAAACATATTTTCTTACTCAATATCAATCCACAATTATTGTTTTTATTTTAAATCGTATAATGTCAGACTTTCTTTGCCGTCCGTTAGGAAAATAAATGGGGCTCAGAGCCTCAGAATACTGAAATCTGTATTTTTTTAAATCTTTTTTTCCTTCTAATTTGTTATTCTTTCCAAAATAACACACTGTTATTTACTCAACAATAACACACAATTATCCTTGTTTTTATTTATTTGTTTAATTCTATAATCTCTGGCTTTTTTGGCATCCGTCAGGAACTGAATTTCAAAATAAAATAACCGGAAACAGAGTAGGATACACACCCACTGAACTGATTACCCAATATCCTCAGCTATGGTTTAAGCTCGGTGATTGGATTGTTTAGCCGCAATGCACGTTGGGATATGGTGTTTATTAGGGATGCTCCGATCGATCGGTCACCGATCGAGATCGATTGGTCACCGATCGAGATCGGCCGATACTCACTCTCCACCGATCGATCGGTGCTCTCTAAACATGCCGATCGCATGACGTAAAATACATGACACTTTTCTCTGTGCGTGACAAAACAAGCTCGCCAAAATGGCTTCACCGGTCTAGCATTATTTTAAGGTGTCCGAAAAAGACAGTAAAATAGCGGTATGCAACGTGTGTGTGAAGCAGAAATCCTGCAGCTCCACCCGCCGGACCTGTGAGCGGACCGAAACACACAAGAGTTAGACCTCACAAACACACTTGGCAATGTTATCTACCTCTGGAACAAGCTAAACTAGTTATAAATATATTTATTCTTCGGGTCACTCATTACTGGATCAGTGAGCTGCGTGAGATACTGACAGGCTGTCAGGAGGGGGAGAGAGAGGGGGAGAGAGGAAAAGAGAGCGCTTCTGCTCATTTCTCCCGTGTTATTATCCAAAGTGAATGTTAACTTGAATAATGTACATCATTTGAATGTAATAATTAAGTTGATTGTTGTTTGTGGAAGCTCCAGTGAATGAGCCCCATTAACTGAGTTTTAAACATCACTTTAAATGGAAGATTTAAACTTTAAATCTTCCATTTATGCCCCGCCCACTCGATCGGTATCGGCCGATACTGATTCCGGCGATCGCCCCCAAAATTGGCGATCGGAGCATCCCTAGTGTTTATGCGATATGAAATCCGAAAAACTTTTTTAAAAAAAGAAAAAGACTTTAATCCGAGTTTGCTTGCTTTTCTCTTTGGAAGTCATCACATAACGGCATTGTAATACACGGTTCGGCTGCATTAAATATTACACATCTGCCGTAGTTATTTATTTATAGAGCCCTGATTAGAAGACTTCTAGACACACTGGAAGAACTGCCACCGAAACTGAATATGTGACGTGGATCATAAATATATCAGCAATTGAACAACATCTTCAATTTCTCTTCAGACAATAAGTCTCCTTGCAGTATCAACATTAATTCGGCTGACTTTTATATTTGATCCAATTGGTAGATAAGTTATATTTACACAGGGACATGCACAGGTACGGGCTAATGTTGCCCGGGCAACGGCCCGTTTGGCCTTTTTGGCTGACCTGCCCCTCTGGAGAGAGCGAGAGTTTTCTTTTTCCTGTTGTGGCCGCATCAACATGATAAGCCCACAATTAGTATTGTAGCGTCTCGCTGCGGGAAACACACTTTGTCAGCGCTGTCATCTGCCGGTGCGTTAAGACCACCTCAGTGTCGGATTTTGGAAACTTGATTTTGAGTTGTCTCATGGCAGTCAGGGTATAAGGGACAAACCAGGGGACTTTACTTCCTCTTGATACCGGCGGTTATTTACAAAAAAACACCTAAATATAGCCTACTTGTTGTTTTTGTGCTTCTGTCTTTCTGTGTCTTTTCATCTGTAAACTCCCTCAACGGGGCCGCTCTCTCTCTCTTATTGATCGCCCTCTCACGGGTGAACAGTTCACTGTCCCGCTTCATTGTAGGATTTCTGCCATGTCTCTACCACTTTAGTTTGACCATCTCTGTTACTAAGTTATGGAATACTAAATAAATAAGTAATTAGATACCTTACCGTTTCTGCGCTCATAAAGAATGATAAGAATAAGAATAATGCGTCTTGAACTGGTTTAATTAATTAGTGAGTTTATTTAAGGTAATTAGTTAGAGGCCCTATTTTATCAGTATGTCGGCACAGCAGTTACAATGGTCAAACTACATTAGAACAGAATTGTCCCCATGTTGCCTTTTAATAGTTAGCCTACTAACATTCGATATTTTTAATGAGATATGGACCGCAAAACAAAAAATGTCCTTGGTTTTCATTTTTTAAATCAATTTACCGAATGTATTCGCCTTAGCTTATTTTGTTATGAGATGTGAATTACTGTTCAATTTACTTGATGTAATAATCGTTTGGTTTCTTTTACATTAAAAACAAGTTACAATTTTCAAAAGGTCTTGTGTTTGTTATCGGGGGGAGGCCCTTTTTCCAGTTTAGAGCAATGGCCCCTCCAAATGTCTGTGCACGTCCCTGTATTTACACCATAACCGTGCACAGCTGGTATAAAAGGTCTTGTAGTTTTTAAAGATATTACTGATTTTCTTTGAATATAAGAATGTAAATACTGAGTTGAGACAATATTCAAGGGTTTTAGGGATGTCCCGATCACCTTTTTTTGCTCCCGATCCGATTCCGATCATTTGATTTTGACAATTTGCCGATACCGATTTTTCCCGATCCGATCTTTATGCAATGCATTAAGAGAACAAAAAGGAAAAAAGCATTCAAGTTGTCCCTTAAGATTATTTATTTTATTTAAATGACAGTACCCAACTACCCATTCTATCCAACATGGATATAGCTTCTTTTTTTCACAGCAACATTGGATCAAAACAAAATAAAGCTTATCAGTACTCGTTAGCTTACTGCTACTATTAGACACTGCGCCCACTCTGTTGCCAGATTTGAGAGAAATAAGCAACCAGGTCTATGAAAACAAGCCCAAAAGAAGCAACACATACATGATGTTGTGTAATTTGAAACCAAAACTAAGGCCTCAGGATGACTTTAACACTTGAACATGGTCATCTTTGTTTTGTAACAATAAATGTAAAAAAGTTTAAAAAAAAAAAAATCCTGATCCCCGTTTTTTTTTCTCCCGATTCCGATCTTTTGAAAATCACGTGATCGGCGCCGATCCCCGATCACGTGATCGGATCGGGACATCTCTAGGGTTGCGGTCGAATAGTCTATTTTGCTTAGGAACCTTCCTAACGGAGTGAAATGACCCGGAAGTACCTCAGTGGCAGCCATGATAAGTGCCGTTCGAATTCGTCTAAATGAAAGGAAAGGAGGTTTCAAACTTCCTTTATAACCTCCTTTAGCTTAGGAACCACTGGACCTCCCTAACCCAAAGGAGAGGAGAAAATGCTGCCCCACAATGCCTTGCAGCCGCAGCATTTGCCGTCACACAACAGTCGGCCGTTCACGGAAACAAACGATGACGGAGAAATTATATCATGAAAGTTACGGTGCTTATTAAGCTTTTTAAAACGTATGTGGTAAGTTGCCAAAGTGCTTTGTTTTTAACGTTCATCAGTGATTATGATTATATGAAAAGATCTTAAAATAAATACAAATGTATTTATTATAAGATCTTTTCATATAATCATACGTATTGGGATCATTTGTATTAATGTGGACCGGAGGGAGAGGGGGACGAGCATAAGTTTCACTTTCCTTTTTTATTTCAATTCCAACTTTGGTCATGAAGAATATGTTTCTCTGTTGTCCACGTTCATAAAGCATAAAGCAACAGCATCAGAGCACGGTGCAGAGTCTCTAGATGAGTTTACAGTAGTCCCTCGTTCTTATTAAACATCCATGTTGTAGTCCGCTGTATAGACAACTGTGGTTTCCATGGTTTCCCCACAGCAGCAGACGCACATTCAGGACGTCCGCTGGCGCATCATAAACACGTCGGATAGTGAAAGTGCAGTCGGATTCTCTAAAGTACTGCAGTCTCTTCTCCTAAGTCCTTTTGAATTCTCCTATGCACTATCCCTTAACCCCGTGACGTTTCACTCAGAGGTCAAGGAATAGACGATAGGGTTAGAACTTAGGAGCTGATTTTAACACTATTCGACTGCAACCTCGTTTTGGGTGATGGGAGACACATCTATGGATTCATAATTTCAATAGCTTACCATTAAATGACGGATATACCTTTCTGTCTGTGATGTTTTACAAATCAGATATTAATGTGTAGAAGTAAAACATTTGAAATAATATAGCAATATTCTGTAAAATTATGTGAAAACATGAATAAAACGACACATCTTCAGATGTTATACATTAGGCTTGGGCGGTATCATTTTTTTCATACGACTTGGGTCGACTTGAGTGAGGTGGCGTTCGAACGGCGGCAAATAGATGTTTCAAACGGTATATTATATGTTCGGTGTAAAATGCAGCCCGAGCCGGTAGACGCTCGCAAAGTGCCGCGACGTGTGCGCAAGTGCAAAACAAGGGCTGACACATTGTGCAAATGGCACATTTTGAGATTGGATACAGGACGCGTTTGTAGATGTCCGACGTTGTTTCCATTGTGAGCTAAGTTAACAATATATCATCATACATAAAGATTTTCCGGGAGTAAATACTTGACTTATTGAATAAAGTTTGCTATATTCACTAACTAGTTTGGCAATATTATTCCGTGCATGTGTTAACCTTATTTCCATTTGATTCATTGGATTACTCGCGTGAATGTTTAGCACGTAAATGCTTTCGTTTTTAAAACCGTCCGACCTCGACTACAAAACCATCAACCTAGGATTAAAAAATGTCAACACTCACTCACCCCGTCTTAAACATTCCCAAAGAAGTGCCTCTGTCTCTCGTTGTGCTGGATGAAGTCACTGGCGAGGGTTTTGCTTAAATCCTTTCATTGTCCAAAATAGTCCCAAACAGGCGCAGAGGCATTTTTCTTTTTTACTAGTTCTCCGAGTTTGGGGCCGGCAAATACTGCCGCCATCTTGCTCAGCTCAGCTCTGTGCTGAGCTCTGAGAGCGGGAAAGACGGACTGCCCTCCCCTGCTGGCGCGTGCTGTGCATTACAACCAATGTTGTCCCTGTCAAAACGCCGTGTCAGTGTAATAGAATGAAACGCATCTGTGATTTGGCGCACAGTCAGTGACGTCACCGTATTGAAAATCATACCGACGGGATTTCGAAATACCCTGGTATACCGTAATACCGTCATACCGCCCAAGCCTATTATACATACATAAGTGTCCTACACTAATAATACAAAGTTATTATGGTATGCTGTGTGTACCTTGTGCACCGCCTAGTGGTTAAAGCACGTTATTGCATTTTTTATGTTATATTTGATGAAAGAAATATGACAGTACATACAAAATAGGAGGAAGTAGAAGGTCAATGATAGAAATGTATAATATAAAAAATCTAAAAGATACTGTAAGTGATCTCTATAATAAAACAGTGCCGGATGTACAAAGATATTAATAGGAGGATGTGCAAAACAGAAAAACAAATTAACCTTTATTTAAAGTGAACCTATCATGCTATATTTGAAAAATATATTGTAGGGCCATACTTATATAAAACATGATCAAACAGATCATGCATTTTAAGGCCCTGACACACCAAGCCGAAATCGGGAGTCGGAGGCCGTCAGAGGCTGTCGGGCAATCGCGGCGCCCTACTCAGGTTGGTGTGTCCCGCACCGTCTGCCGTGACACTCCTTATTTGGACTGCCTGACGACTGCCTGACGACTGCCTGACAGTCGGACCAAGCAATCACTCTGATTGGCTGTTCAGCTAGCGAATCAGAAGCGAAACGGAAGTGAGGGACGTAAACAAACGATTTAAGAAGTCACACACAGGCCGTGTCCATAGACTGTATATATGGCCGTGTCTCAATTCAGAGGCTGGACCCTTCGGAGTACGGAGCCTACGCGGTCCACGGAGGACCCAGCCCACGTAGACCGGGTAGGCTGGACCGAGCGGCCTACGAAATGAGACGGTCTAGCCTACGGAGCGCTTCGTATTTACCTCACGTGATACGCGCTGTTCCGTTGCGTTGCTCCAGCAGCCTGCTAGCAAATTAGCTTACAAGCTAACTCAGCTGAAAAGGATCCAGAAACTTTACTTTTACATTTTTTCTATGACCTATTTTTTGTATTAATACAATTAAACTGAAGACAGTTTAATGACCTAGAGATATCCTATTATGCCACTGCTTATGTACACATGTTGTAAATAATGGTTAAAACCTCAGTAAATGAAATAAACAATGTGTTTAACAATTACAATTTAATATTGTATTTTCATCTTATCACAAAGTAGAGGTAAGAATATATCCATCCTCTCTCTGCAGCTTCATGTCTTCTATTATTATAACTTTCATCATTGAGACAGAGGAAATCAATCATGTTATTTAACATCACCAGCAGTAAAACAAATATCAGCAAAAGTGTGTTTATGGAGTTGTTTATTTGCATTATATGTGCAGCAAGTATATAGAAGCAGCTGTTTGGGGAATCAGACAGACTCAAGCTATAATATCTATTAAAAGAAAGGACACATACAAAATCTAATTCTGAAACTAAGACACAAGTCTGTAGGACGGCAGTAAGCAGAGGTCTGGGTGGAGGATGTTCCTGATCGTTTCGCTTTCTCCAGCACCACGGGATGTCCAGGTGGATGGCAGCTCTGTCCTGATGATCCGCTGTGCACTTTTCAGATTAGGGGTCCTTCTCCAGCAGATCCATTTCTCCAGAATTGTCCTAATTACTGCTGGCTTACCTGGCTGCCACCAGGTCAAGATACACCTCAGCACAAAGGCTCCACCACAGCCATCAACCCAGCCAGCAAGAAGGTCTCGTGGAGGTCTCGTAGAGCACTTGTACCCCCCACCTACACAGCACCATGCACCATCACCCCCACCTACACAGCAGCCAGACCCACTGTCTTGGAAGACAGACAAAGACCTTGACACTGTCTTGACATTTATAATGAATAGTTGGTTGAAAGTTCTGATGTTCAATATTGTGATTTTCCAGTTTCTTATATTTATATAAATAGTTGGTTGAAAAAACATATTTATAATAAATTGTTCGTTGAAAAAAAAAGTTGGAATGCTCAATTTGTATGTGTACACATCACATGAACCTTGGTATGTAATATGAAGTCATTATTCAGTCCTAATGTATCTCAGTCCCTGCTGTGGTGAGAGTAGAGTGATAAACACCTATTTTCCTCAAAATTCGAATTGAATTTTTTTCATTTTAGACATGAATAACACATTTATATACAGTGTAATTCAAATATTTCACTGCTTCTGTGATCCTAAGACTTTGGTAAACAAATCTAAAACACCAAAACAATTCGATCACATGAGTACATTTGTGTTTTCACAAGAGTTTTGAAGATTTTCCGAAAATCGGATGTCAAATTTTAAGCTTTTGAGCTACTTATCTCATCAAACAGTGCTCTAAGGTGAGTAATTTGCATATATAGCAATACCAGAGATTGTCCTGAACATTTTGATATGTAACACATGGGTGCCATGTTAGAAGAAATACATTTAAAAGGTGATTTAAGAAAACATCTAAAAATCGAGAAAATACCCTTAGACTCCAGAGGGTTAAAACAAACATTTAAATGCAGTTTTCCAATTCACAATGACATCTGTAAGTTTAACTGGTTTATAAAGCATTCAATTAAAGGCCAAATTATTATAGGTGTAGGAGCTCACATTAATACACTGTCAGTGTTAATAAACAAAAAAAAAGACAAGGCGATGTGCCTGCAAGACTGCACTCAGGTAAATAAAACATATTACCGTGCGCAGCAGCTAACCTGCCTGCGAGCCTTCACTCGGGTCACATTTACACACGGCCCGCAAATCGTATCAGGTTGCACTGAGGAGGACGTTCTTAGCGTGCTACTGCTAGCACTATTAGCACTAGCACGGGAGTCTCAACAATAATAAGAGCGCTGTTGAGAGAGATGAAGAGTGGCATTTACAGTGGCCAATCAGAGGGGTCTCAAACTGGATACATCACACGGGATGAGGGTTCCCAACCAACCAGAATGGTTTAAAGTTAAACTAAGGAAGTAGACGTAACACATACCGACATACTTGCCAACCTTGAGACCTCAGAAATCGGGAGCATTTCTAAACCACCGCGGGGGGGGGGGGGTTGCTAGTGGATCGCCGGAGCTGTATTAGATTAACATTAACATGCTTCTTGTAGTTGTAAGTGCACTGCCTTGCGGCATGAAGCACCATCCTTAATGGAGCATATGTGTGCGCTGGACCTGTATTTAACAGGAAAGGAGTGAGCAGAGGGTGGAGTTGTCGATTATTGTTCTGTTTTCTGTGACAATAATCCTCACCCTCTCAGACTTTCAGTTGCGCGCTACTAAAGAGACGTGTTACCATGGAAACCAAACAATGGTGTAGCTGTATTAAAGTCCGAGTGGAAACAGTCCTGAGTGAATCAGATTTTGTCAGAAATCGGGAGAAATGCGGGAGAAATATGACCCCGGGAGGAAACCGGGAGAGGGCCATGAAATCGGGAGTCTCCCGCGAAAATCGGGAGGGTTGACAAGTATGCATACCGATAGCAGCACCGTTTGTCCAGCGGCTTAACGGTATACTGATACCGTCCAATCAGGTACCGGTATTGACTTAGTACCGGTTCTCGGTACCCATCCCTACTCACGACTGTTTCCACTCAGACTTTAATACAGCTACACCATTGTTTGGTTTCCATGGTAGCGCATCTCTTTAGTAGCGTGTGCAACTGAAAGTCTTGATAGATTGATAGGTAGTCACAGAAAACAGAACAAGAATCGACAACTCAACCCTCTGCTCACTCCTCCTTTCCAGCCCACACATATGCTCCATCAAGGATGTTGCTACAGGCAGTGCACTTCCAACTACAATAAGCATGTTAATGTTAATCTAACAGCTCCGGCGATCCACTAGCATTTTGCATGATAGGTCCACTTTAAACATTAAAGAATACTTTAGGTTAAGGTCTTCTTTTAAATAAGAAAAAAGCTTTGGGGGTATCTACAGATAAATATTAAGCCTGACAAAGTACTTAATGTCTAATATATTGCTTTCCTGCAATGTTAACTATGTTGAAGCACTTATTCGTCCCGTTCGAGTCCAGTCTTGGATAGTCTGCCGTGGTTTCGTTCCATTTCAAAGAGCTGTTTGACGCTCGGCGTAACCTTGGCGCACTGCCACTTCAACATCCAATCCCAGAGTTTGAAGATGAATCATGGGGTTTGTAGTCCCAAACGATAGCTGGGGATTATGGGTAGTGTAGTGTCTTCGGCCATCCTAAACTCCGAAATGTTTTTCGGATTTCATATCGCATAAACACCATATCCCAACGTGCATTGTGGCTAAACAATCCAATCACCGAGCTTAAACCATAGCTGAGGATCTTGGGTAATCAGTTCAGTGGCTGTGTATCGCAATGATGCTCGAAATGTCCCTTTTTATAGGCCTACGTCTGTTTCCGGTTATTTTATTTTGAAATTCAGTTCCTGACTGACGCCAAAAAAGCCAGAGATTATAGAATTAAACGAATAAATAAAAACAAGGATAATTGTGTGTTATTGTTGAGTAAATAACAGTGTGTTATTTAGAAAAGAATAACAAATTAGATGGAAAAAATTACAGATTTCAGTATTCTGAGGCTCTGAGCCCCATTTATTTTCGGACGGCAAAAAAAGTCAGACATTATACGATTTAAAATAAAAACAATAATCGTGGCTTGATATTGAGTAAGAAAATGTTTTTATGAACCACACTGCTTCCGGTCTTCCAAGACCCGACCGGACAAAAAGACGTGGTGCTGGCACGAAACATACTACCAATAGAAATACATTGCTTTTAAAATCGTTTTGTGACACGAAAAAAAGGGGGAAATCGTGTTGGTGAACACGAATCAATAGATTAAATGTCGTGACTATAACACCAAATGCCATGAGAGTGGGTTGGAATTCCTTTCTGCAGGAAATCCTGCAGAGACGGCAAATGTTCCTTGACCTCAGATACAGGACTTGATGTAAACCTGTCTCATAAGATTTCTCTATAGTTAATATATTGCAATGACTACTTTTTGGCTTTAAAAACTCATTCAACGTTAGCTTGGCACCTTCTCTCTCCCCTGGGTTGTTTAAGTTACAGGAAGAGAAATTGCACTTGTGTTTTCTGTGTGGATCAACTTCTGCATGCAGCTGTGGAGCTATGTAGGAGAGTTAAGGTGCTGGGTGGGGGAGGGGAGGGAGGTTTAAAAAGGAGCAGAGGGGATATTTATGAGCCAGTAGACTACAAAAGAGTTCAGCTCTGTTTTGTTTCAAAGCTCTGCTTTCAGGAAACGTAAGGGGAAAGGAAGCTGGTGCAGAGATGAAAAATACAAAACAACCAGTTTGATAAAAATGCTAAACAACACTTGTTGGCTCTTTCAAGTCTTCTTTCACACATTTGATTTGAATTAGACATGGATAGTGTTGTTACAGCTTTTACTCCCATACAGTACACACATTTTCTATCCATTGTCTTTTTATTTGAAGTTATATATTTCTTTCGGTCGGTACCTTGCAACTGCCTCGGGAGTCCCCCGGGATAACAAATCCCTAAAGGCCCAACCCAGTCTCACAAAAAAACGTGTAATAACTACGTTGGTCCACAACGTAGGACGTAGTATTTCTACAAAAACGCCTCTGAAATTGTAAGATCCTGTGAGAAAGACCGTTGAGCGGCCCAGACCAAGCAAGGAGGCAGAGGCAGAACGTCCAAAAATATAACCCGGTGTGGGCATTTATTAAACTCGATCCTAGGACACAGCCTCAATCTTGCTGTTTTTGTGAGCACAGTCACCAGCCACAAGGATCTCTCACACACACTACCAGCATACTGACAGGGAAAACAGGGCCTAAATACACACATTAATCAACAATTAGACACAGGTGGGGGGGGGGGGGAGGAGACAACACAGGGCACCAGGTGAACATAATCAGGAGCAACAGAAAAAATGGGAGGGGGAACACTTTTCAAAATAAAAGACATGTGCAATATACAAGGCCAGAAGCCTCCCCAGTGACGAAGTTACCTTCGTCACAGTTGACGAAGTTACCTTCGTCACAGATCCCTACGTTTTTTTTCACCATTCATTCCAATGGCTGGCGTCTATGTCACGTGATCTTCACATTTCTCCCTGCAGAAAAAAAAAACATGGCCAAACTTTGTTTTATTCTCGGTGTAAAATGCCTATTTTAAGGTTAGTTTGGCCATTAAAATGCGTTTTGATGTCATTTGATGCGAGAAATATGAGTTGTTATTTCAGATTATGTGTGCAGTGGATGTACATGATCTTTAGTTTGCTAGTTATTACGAAGATTACTTCAGGAAATTGTGTCTATACAACGTTTTCATTGTTACCAAGGTGGTTGCTAGGGACGCTGCTATCGATATTATTTCTGTTACGTTGTGTAACTGTTTAATGGTGTTATCTTTATTGCTACCCCCTTCCCCGTCAATGTATAGTGTTGGTCCACAGCGCAAACGTATTAGTTTAACAAAATCTGCATCTAAAATTGTGGCATGGATACGTTATTTTCCCCTGTGCAATTCCAGTCTCACATCTCACATCACATCGTCATAAACAAATACCGGAAACAGACCGAAAACACTTTATTCCGAGTTGCATTTGTGGAGCCCACACTTCTGCCAACAAAATGGCCAAAATGCTCCCAATCTTTCTAATCAGCCTTACCAAATGTTGTCCGGGAAAGGGACGGGAAGAAAGCGTAGAGGAAACCAAACCTTTAAAAAAAGAAGAGTCGCATAGATGCCATTTTATTAATGAACTATTCTGGTTGAGCTTGGTGATGGCCATTTTCTCTTCTGTAAACCTTTGGCGTTCCCCAAGGCTCCTTCCTCGGTCCACCACCCAAAATGTTAAATAAATACTTTTCTGAAGTGGTCCTTCTACAATATGTTATATTTAAATGTAGATCACTAATTCGTGGTTGATAAGTAAGGTAGTGGGAAACAGGATGTAGGCCCCCCATTTCCACTATCAAAGTCATGGATTTTGAACAGCCAACCATCCATCCAGTCCTCATGTGGCCATATAACAATATTGTTCCTCCCATCTTTACGACTTGGAGCCATTATTCCAACAACTCATGCATATCAGGAACACATACAAAGTATAAGATTGTGAAGAAGCAACTATTTATTTCTCATGATGACCAAACCATGGGCTAGCCAAACCTTCAAATTGTATTATTCTTGGAAAAAGGAAAAGTTGTTATCAGCCAACACACATATTCCCTTAGAGGGGATTTAATTCCCCTGAAAAGATAAAGCCATATTTTAAAGCAGATGTTTTCTTTCATTTGACTTCATAGTCATTTTTTATTTTAGTCATATCTGAAAGAGCAGTGTTGGGTGTAACACGTTACAGAAGTAACTAGGGATGTAACGATATACCGAATATCGCGTTAAATAAACGTCCCAATACCGTGCACGCGTGAGTGGCAATAACTCTCCTTACCAGCAGGCGGCGGTAGTGTGTATTCGTCATTCAAAAGAGGCAACAACCGGAAGACTGAGAAGAAGAACAGACTACGTGATATAAACAAACAACAAATAGCGTGTGCGTTCCATTTTCACTCTTGTCCATCGAAAACATGTTTTGTGCGGTACTGGAGCTATCAGCCATTGGAGTGTTGCTTGTGGAAGACATTCTCAAGCAACCGTTTCGCTTCTCATGCACTGATTCGCTAGCTGAACAGCCAATCAGAGTGATTTCTTTGTCCGACTGCCTGTGGCCGACGCACGGCCGATTCAACATGTTGAATTGGCCGTGCGTCGGCCATGAAAGGCCAAATAAGGCGTGTCACGGCCGACGGTGCGGGACACACCAAATTGAGTTTGGGCGACAGGGCACGCTTCGTCGTCCGACTAACGAAAATGGCCGATTTCGGCCTGGTGTGTCAGGGCCTTAATGTGTCGCGCTGACACGGGGTGGGGGCGGTGTTATGCCGTGTTATGCATGCCCACCGAGATATGCATGCACCTCACGGGAGCGCGCACAGCGTAAAGCAAAAACTCCCAGACATTTCAATGATCTGTACTAGGGATGCACGATATTGTTTTTTTTAAACCGATACCGATAATAATATTATATATTAAATGTACCTGTAGTTTTTGCACATGGTGGTAAAAAAAAGACTAGTAGTGAGCAAATGACATGAGCATTACTACTATGAACAAAACAAAGCCAAGAACAGTTTTGACTCTTCAAAGTGACCATATTTATTTTCCCAAATAAATATAATTCAGTCAATCAGTCAATGTTTGTAGTCTTTGTCCAGCCACTGCGCCGTCAGACCTAGCATGCTAACGGGTCTAACATCACTGGTCCATATGTCCATGGTGAAACTTATGTCCCGTATATCGTTATCGATCAGAGTATGAAAGAGTGTGCATTACATTTGTTAATACAAATAGCAAGCGAACTATCTAACTCTGAAACTTTGAAATAGTCCCATACTACCGACGACATGTTTGTTTACTGTCCTGGCTTCACGGCTGCACACCATTTACGTCACAGCCAGGCATGAGTTAGGGAGCGCTGGATTTGTGAAAAACTCCCCTCTTCCTAAACCACTAATACCACAGTACTGGCAAAACGGGAGGAGCCGAGTGAAAAACAAGCGCCCCTCATCCCAATCCACC
>CALSBZ010004335.1:1224957-1320554 GCA_943591055.1 Gobionotothen gibberifrons
CATCCGGGACTCATAGAACCGTAGTTACAGTCGTAACTATCGTTTTACTGCAGCAAAAAAATAAAGTTGCCTTCATTTTACATGTAAAAAAATTATGTGTATTTTATGTGCTTTTACATAGAATTCAATGTAATTTAACATTCAAGACAATTAAACAATGGAATTATCCTGTAAAAAAACGATAATTTCTCATCAAACCAATTTACAGAATAAAACCTTTATTTATTTTAAATAAAAGTAATTTACTGTATTTTTATGGTATTTACACTTAATATAGAAAAACAAGAAAGGTCTGTAAAATTATACAGTACATTTCTGTGAAAAAACATTTTTTTTTTACAGTGTGTGCTGTCATGACATTTTCTTCCCTTTGCTCTTTGTTTTCTTACAGGTTTGTCTGCATCTGTTAGGCGAGACAAATTACAGCTTTTATTGTCCTTATTACTACATGGAGTGGGATGACGTCCAAACTTCAACCTCAGCAGGTACCCAATCATTCATTCAACTGAAAACACATATGTGGGTGTGCAACAGTGGTTATTTCTGTAGGTCAACCTGAACAGCTGCCTTGATCTCATCCACTTTTTTTCCTCGCTCCAGCTGAGCCGTAACACAGTTCTAAATGATGCCAACAGACATTATTTGGTACAGCACCAGAATCCTGGATCTAATCAGACGCAATGGCTGTGATTAAGAAGTATGTTACCAGGCTAATGACTTCTTGCAACAGTAGAACAAGTTTAGTCATATAGTAATTTAAAACACCACATCATGGTTTGGAAAATACTTAATCAGGATGTAAAGTAGAGATAGATAATAGTAAAGTCAGTGGCAAATATTGGTATGGTCCATTCAAGAGGGTACAATTGGGGCAAATGCTGTAACTACTTTACACTAATTGGGGAAATTGTTTACATACTGGCTGGATTAAATCACATTATGCTTAGACGCATGAGATTTAGAAAATAACAGTGTTTCCAGGGTGAGCCGCGTACACATGTCTTTATTATATGAGTGCTTGCTTGCGAAAATTGTACATCTGGTGAGGCCACCCTGAGACATGTGAGTGGAAAAAGGGAAATGTCACTGTTCAATTTACTTTTTCTTATTTTGACAAAATCCTATTCGAAACCCTATTTAAAATGTGTTGTGAGAGGAGTGTGTTGTTACATCCACACAGTAACATACAGACAAGGCCATGGTCTGGATTCATCATCCGTTTAAAAAAAATAGAGAACCTTTCAATATTCAGGAAACATAAGAAGAAGCACTGGGTGTCATGTAGCCTACAAATGCATCTGAAAGCCAGAGGAAACCGGGGGTTGAAAGCCCAGTTGAATATTCATGCTACACAATCTGATACCCAGTGTCACTTAACTCCAACTATGGAATACAGAAGATAAAAACAGGATAACAGCTGCCAAGTGGAATAGAAGGAAAATCCTAATCAGCAAAGCAGGGCTACATAAAAGCATGAAGTGGCCCTCGAGCGCCTCAGTAGATCACAAGCAGCTGATATTGAAAATGAACAAAAGATAGCACGAGGACTTCATTTCATACCCGTTTTACGCTAAAGCCCCCTTTTCATGCTTCAGCCAACATGAGTCCTCTGTTTTCGCAGTGACCACATGTGCCAAGGAATGAGTGGCTTCAGTCTGTTCACATTCCTCACAAGCCACAGTAGAGCAGATGGAAAAATACAACTTATACAACATATGTGACACACTAAACAAAAGATGTTTACTGAGGTATTTCTAACGCATGACAAATCGTGGATTATACGTGACGTCTGACTTGACGAACAACCACAAATCTGTGTTTATGACCTTGTCTTGAAGTATTGTTGGTACAAAATGGCCCTTCTTTGAGCTTTCAGTCTTTAGAACTCAATGCTCAAAGAGGTGGTTTTTCTTGCTATACACAATCTACTCATAACATTTTACCCTGAAAAAGATCTCAATAAATGTGACCTTTTTAAAGGGGCCCTTTTATGCTTTGTTGGGTGTTCCCTTTCCTGTAGCGTTCTTTAGGTTTTTTGTGGTCTGCAAAAGCTAAAATCCCAAAATGTCTCTCCAACACACTCACCCCCCCACCCAGTGGTGTAGTGGGGATTTTTTTACTGGGTGGACGCTATTTTAATTAGGTCATCCCAAACAATGCCACAAGTGCGCACGCGCGCAGTGCTCTCACAAAACGGGCAGAAAGGTCTACAGAAACTACCGGTATGCTTAGTCGTTTTAATTTTGTATTATGATTACTGTGAAATGTATTATGTTTTCGTCTAATGACGAACAATTACAACAATACACACTTGCAACTGATAACACTGGCAATGATTTTATATTTATTAGACTATTAAAAAAATAATCATGCTTCAAAAAAGTGGGGGCTCCAAATAAGTGGGGGAACGGCGATCCCCCGCGTCCAACGACCACTACACCACTGCCCCCACCTGCTTGAAATGCCTCAATTGGAGTCCTTTGTTTACTAGTAAAGTGACATCACTGTGTAACTCTCATGCTTCTATTGGCTATTGCTGCAACACACTAAGCTATTGACCAATCACAACAGAGCCGGCCAGCTAGCCAATCAGAGCAGACTGGGCTCTGGTTTCAGACAGGATGAAAAGAGGAGTTGAGGCACAGGCGGTATGAGAAAAATAAAGAGCTTTTTGAACATTAAAGCATATAGGCATGTCACAGTAGAGGCACACAATACTTTTTGAACCTGATAATGAGGATAATAGGGCCCACTCTTATGTTCTTAGCAAAGTTAACACTCACTGCTTTATAAGAATGAGAAACTATTTTTGGGACTTTTAGATAAAATAGGATATCAAGAACAGGAAAAGCTAGTCAATAATGTTGCAACAAAACTTACACAAGATGATCAGAACAATTGTCTTTTATTGGTTAAGAGGTTTACAACTTCTGTCATTTGACATAACAATGGTAGGTGGGCTGTTTCAGTGCTTTTTACAAGTATGCACAAAGGTGTATGACAAGGAAATATATATATGTTTGACTCTTTTGTCAATTAGACATTTGCCTCTTGTTTGGGCATGCATTTTGCCTTTAAAAATGTGGCCTTCTCAACGCACCATCATTGCATGAGAGATCTTTTGCAAGCTTGTGAGGTAGATTCTAAACGGTTTACATTGAACAAACATGCTTAATGGGTCTTAAAACCCTCTTTATAAAAGCGTCTCAACCGAGATCTCAGATTTTGTGGTAGTCCTTGCAACACCACTTTTAATTTCAGTGCATCATAGGTGATTGTTTTTTTATTAACATATTTGCCTGAACAACCTTTAACAGATACTCTTTTGCTTTTGTCAAATATAATATATATTGTCAAACAGCCCTAACAGTGGTCCCATGATAACAACTAAATATTGAAGAGTAAAATCTTACTGCCCCAAGAACTTAAAAAAACAACATCAAATTGAAATTAAAAAAATTACGAGTGGTTATAACGGGGTTATTAACAGGATGAGGATGGGAGGGTATAGTTTGGGGTCAGCACAGGATTCGGGTGACTGTGAGAAGGGCTGCGATGCTAGAGAGGACAGGGCGTAGATCTGCAGCCCCGCTACGTGACACACAGTGTTCCCTGTTCTGGCCGATACAGGCTGCATACGCCATGACGTGGGGGATGTAGTTCTGCTCATGGACCCCGTGCAGCAGGTGGGCCAGGGGACCTTTAGCAAACACAGCTACATCCTCTCCTCCATGGGTCTCCATGGTCAGAGGTACAGCGGCTTGGGCCTGGTAGTTGTTATCCTCTGAAAGGCAGAGAAAATATGCAAAGATGTCATTGTTCTTAACTCCTGAAGCATAAAGGAAAGATGTTCACCCTTATTCAAAGCTTTGTATTGAGGTTTGGCCCTCTAGTATCTTCTCTATGAGACTTTTTCTATGAGTGGTTCAGCGTTTTTGTTTATCTCATGCACAAGAACGCTCCTGCACGCGGGTGGTGGAATACACGATCCAGTGAATGGCTTTAAATGAATCTACTCATCCACAGGTAGCGGCTGCAAGCCAAGATATTCAGCAATGTGCAAACCAAAGCAGGGGAGAAGATAAATTATATTTAATTAGGATGTAAACAATGCTCAATTTAAAACGGCACATACCTATTGGCTTAGAGGAATGAAATGCATTCACTTTTTTGTCGCTGCATTTGAGTGAGCTGTTTATAGCCACACTGCAGTATGGTATTTATTCTTTTATTTATTAGTTTTCTATATCTGTTGTGTTTATTTTATTAACTTTGCTTTTTAATGCCTGTTTTTAAATGCCATTTTATAATGTGTTTTTGCTGTATTTATTCTTAAATGTCTTTTATTTTAAATTGTAAAGCACTTTGAATTGCTGTGTAGGGATGGGTACCGAGCCCCGGTATTAAAGGGGCCCCGGGGCTGAATTATTAAAGACCGTGGTACCGTTAAGCTCCGACGTTATTGGTCTTTTTATCGGTACTGGAGACATTTAAAAAATATGTCATGTGTATTATTGCTACATAAACATTATATTGCAGTCTTAGTGTCGCCAACTCCGTTTCTGACATGCAAAAAGACAAATGATGTATTTTCGATCTTTCCAATCCAGACGAGAGATCTCTCTCCCCTGTCTGTGTGCGAGGGGGCGGGGCAGTTTACACACACGCGGCTGCTACATGCATGCAACACACAGACGGCGGAGATGGCGGAGAGAACTAAGCGCTCCAAGGTGTTATTAAACTTTACCCGTCTCGATGTGGACAATGCTCGTTGTCAAAAGTGCCATAAGAGGTTAGCATGTAAGGGCGGTAACACGAGCATTTCGTCTAAACATTTAGCAAAAGTGCACCACATTCAGACGGAGGAATGCACCGTTTTCAACTGTCTTTCTAGTAGCTCTGTAGCCCCATCCACGAGTAACGTTTCCACGTCAGGTATGTTATCTATGCTAGCAGCAACACACAGTTAACTAAATTAAACGAACATGGGTTAATGATTAGAGGTAACTGAGTTATTTATTTTGTTAAAGTTTCAGCTATTCTGTTAACAGTTCTGTTATCACATTATTTAGTACGATTTGTTAAAACATTGTTGTTTCTTTTGATGTGAAATATTATTTATGTAATTTTAAATAAAAAGCAATGTTCATTTTGTTTACAATTTGCTTAGTTAATTTACCTTTTTTTTTTCTTCGAAAGAACCGATAAGAGTACCGTTAAAGGACCGGATCGATAAGCGGTATCGATAAAAGTAGTAGTAGTACCGTTAAAACCTTAACGATACCCATCCCTATTGCTGTGTGCTGAAAGGTGCTGTATCAATAAACTTGCCTTGCCTTCAACACATTTGTTAAACAATCAGGATACACACAATGTGTTTTGTGAAAACTCAACAGGGGAGAACTAAAGGATGCACCATTCATCTAGGATTAATTAAAAACTTCTTATTGTTATTTTATGTCGAGACAAGAGCAATCCCCTTCAGTCATGCTCTTTACCAAAACTGTTTCATTGTCTATCGCCCGTACCTCAGGTTGAGAAATGTCTCTTTATTGCAATACATTTCTCCTAATTTGACAGAAAATAGCTCGTGCTATCATAATCGATCTACCTTTGTCAAGTTATTTTGGGGAATAATAAGTGAGATGGATGCACTTTTTCCTCAAAGAAAATGTATTTTCTATAATGTTTCCTTATTGGTTTTACTTACGGTAATCGACAGTGGAGACATTTTCCCTCGCTCCGTTGATAAGTTTGTAACCTGGTCCGTTCCCATATATGATGGAGGTGAAGGGCTTCTGGTCAATATCACTGAGCATCGGGGCCAGACCTGTAGATGCATTAAACCCCATTATCACGACAGAAAAATGAACTCCCAGCACTAGTAAACATGTGGTACAACAAAGACATGTATACTACAGAATGTACATCACTATCATAACATACCAAATATGGTGTTTCCTCTCCCTGTGTAACCCCCGAAGTTGAACACATGAGAATGATCAGCGGTAACTACAGTCATTGTATCATGGACGCTGGTCAGGAGGTCTGCCCGGCCGATGGCTCTGTCCATTTCCACAGTTTCATGCAGCGCCTGCTTGGCTTTGCCCTCGTGGTGTCCGTGATCAATGCGTCCTCCTGACAGGGGGACAATTATTTGTTAAGATTCGTAAAGACAGTGACATTTCTAATCCTGTGTGTTTGGATTACAGCTCCATATCTCTTCACAACACAATATATATTCAACAAAACTTCAAGGATGTGATTTGAGTCCCTTTTGTTGCTATCCTCCTGGCCACATATTCTGTTTCACACCTTATTCACCTGTCTGTTAAAAGGGAAAAGCGGCATGGTGGGACTATGAGCACACACGCAATAGAGCAGTAGTTTATTTTTTGTATTTAAAGATCTCCTATCATGCTATTTTTAGGCATATATTATGGGTCTCTGATATATAAAAATATATAAAAACATGTCTATGATGTGTTTTGCTCAAAATACCAAACAGATCATGCATTTTAGACATCCCTCATATCCAGTATGTCAGCCCTGTTAGCGAAGTTCTGATTCTGTGACTGTCTGTGGCCCCGCCCCCTTTTGAGCAGCAGGCACACTGAGTTCTGTGACGAGCAGGCTGACGAGCAGGCTGCTCAAATTCAGCTCAATGCTGCCTTGATTAAACGCCATCATGTTCCAAACCACTTCAAGGATTATTTCTGAAACAGTAATAATCCTTGAAGGATTATTCATACTCCATGCTCATACGCATTTGAGTATGGAGCTCAAATACTTTTTTTCTTGCGGGTTTACTACCTTTTTTTATTTCCTGCTTTTTTACACATACTCTCTCCAGTACAGGTTAGCTCTGAGTGTTAGCGATGCTTGCTAATGTAAGCAAATACCATATTACATGCAAAACACGTTGCACATTGTTTCTGATGGCGACGTTTCTGACAGGGCCGTGGGTGTAAAACCATTTATATTACGTCATATCGGACACAAATCTGGATCAGCTCCGTTGTACCCCCGTTTTTAGAGATGTGGAGAAAAATAGTTTTATTTTCTGACGCTTTGTGAGTTCCCTGACACACCGGGAACACATATGTATGTATGTATAAAAGACATCAAAAAGTGCATTTTGCATAATAGGGGACCTTTAACTCACTATAGAAGTCAGCCCAATATGAGTAAAAGTCATAAGAGGGAATATGCTGATTGTTGGGAAAATACTGAATGTACTCTTCCAATATCAGAGTAGCACATGATAATAAAGGCCCTACATAGCTGTGTACATAACAGGATGTATGATTACCGAGAAGAGCGTCAGGACACACTGTTTTAGGCATATTATAGATATGTGACAACGATTAACATAATGATTCAGCCTCTATGGAGATAGACATATGACAAGCATGATCATTTCTGATGTGGGTGTTGCCTACCTACAACATTGTATACTGCTTTGAACCGGTATTCCTGCATCTTGTGACTGTGTAACTCCCTCTCTTGTATGTAAGCATGTGAAGGACACTGTTCTGCGAACTAGTTGTACCAAATGCTCTGTCTGTGATGACTACTTCCATTCATTCAAGGATAATAAATACATGTATCCTGATATTGAAACTCAAGCCGGTGACGAGTGATATTTTTGTAACACCGATCATAGGTTTCTCTTTACTCAAAATGTCTCAATTTCAGAGGGATGCCTCCACACAGCTCTCATCAGGATGTCAGCTGAGCCGGCAGCTCTCAGGAATCACAGTTAAAATAAAGGCAACATTGTAGAGGAATGGAATTGCGTTTGGGCAGCGTTATTATCAGTAACGTTCATAAGCACAATGCAGGGCGATGGCCATTGGCTAGCCACACACAAGCATTATTAACACACAGCCAAACTCAACAAACTCTCCACAAAACAGTAAAGACTGAGCACAACTTTCATTCTCTGCTCCGGTACTCATTACTCCACTTAAAGGAGCCAAAAAGCTTATTTAGCATTGTTTATTTTATTTTTTCATTTATTGTAAACACCGCACACATTTGTAATTGGTTATCACTTCAGGCAATTGTCACCTAAAGGTATTTAGTCCACTTGTTGTACGTGGGGTTTGGATCACAAAGAGGGTGAGCTGGCTCAGATATTTTCAGTTTATCATATAGTGCTGCTGTATTTATGGTTTGTTTTATTTCTTTATTAAACATCATAGAACAAGAACTTCAGCACAGATTTGTTCACAACATGTAAAAGTGATGAGCCTAGTTTAGCCTCTTAGCGACCTAAGAGTAACTACACCACTGTATCCAACATAGCAATTAGTTGTGACTATATTTATTCTCTGAATGTCAAAGCTAGATTGAGAAGGTAAAATCATAGCCTCAAGTCTCCCCTCCATACACTGACCGTTCATTCTGCAATCAGGGCATGGTTTCTCAGATTGTAAATTCCGGAAGGCCCCTTTAGAAAACCTTGAAAAAGGTGTGGGCGCCCTCTTTTACCATCCTTCAGATGATCCGACAATTACTCTGTCTGGAACATACTGACCCTCTTTATCCTCTCCGTCTGCCAGAACAATCACTGTCATACTTGCAGGTATTTAACCGTAACCAAGCTTCTTTCAACAGATTCAACCAAGGACACATGACGACCAACAACCATCCTGTGCCTTCTATATCCAATATTGTGCTAACATTGGCCATTAAGACATTTCTCAGCTTCAATGTCGATGATGATATAACCAGACCACCATGTTCTTTTGCTCCTGCATTCATTTCCAAGAATAAACAGCAACAGATGTTTTAAACCACAAACTACTATATTTCAATTTCTTTTTTTATATAGTTCATCAGTGCTGTTTTACATCTCAGTGTATTTCCTGCCTCTGAATCCTGGAACGTTTTGCCTTTCGACGTTTTATGGCTTTTATGTTTTTCATTTCTATTCCAAGTAGGTGTTACTGAATGTCATATTTTATTAACTGCTGCAAAATACTTTCCTTTGAAGGCACAGGCAGCAGGGTTAGACTTGGAACATAGCAACTACACCAACTTTAATCACTGATGTTTCATTGAAACTTGCTACATTGTAAATCATTTAATGATTTTTAATTTTCAAATGTTTTCAATGTGAACACAACGTGGTCTGGTAGCCAATATAAAAGAAGTAAAAAATAATTTGATGTTGAATATTTTTGGGCAAAATAAATAAGTCCGTTTTTAAAAAAAGACTCTACAAGGCCTTTGAAATCCTTACCGATTATGAAATTGAAATGCATAATGCACCTCAGGAGAAACTTCACAGATATTTTTCCATTATTATTCATTACTCCTAAACATGTTATACTTGTATTTGGTCGGCCTTAGTGAGTATGTGGACAATTCAGAGGGTTGATGACTGGGTCTCCATCCCCTAACTGCATCGTGTACATTTCTCAAAGATATTGAAGTGACTATTTTGTATATATTGTTTGTTGTGCTTTTATTTATGTTTTAATGTGTGCATATGTATAAATGTGTCTGTTGATTATGTATATATAGGTATATACATATTTGTATACATATTTTTATATATATTTGTATTTTGTATTTGGGATTGTGTGAAACGGTATTTCGATCTCTCTGTCTGTACACACAAACTGAAAGATTGACAATAAAGTTGACTTTGACAGTGGCTCTGAGGTAGAGTGGTCGCCTACCAATCAGACGGTTGATCGTTTGGAAATGGTTTCTTTCATAATCCTAATAAAAAAAACATTGGGTACTAGCAACTGTATCAGAAGCCCTACTGGCCTTAAAATCTGTGTTGTTTCCAAAATAAACTGGCCCGTAATGAAGTCTAGAGGCCAGTCTGATAGATCTTTTGGAAACTGGTCCCAAAATAAATGTAGACAGTCCAATTTCACCACAAACTCACCCTCGACAAGCAGGTAAAATCCCCTAGGGTTCTTCTTCAGGATCTTGATGGCCACCTCCACCATTTCTGTCAGCGAGGGATCAGTCTCAGTGTTCCTCTCCAAGTCGTACGGCAGATCCGCAGGTTCAAAAAGACCTTAAAAAACATCAAGCACAGTGCAGGAAATAAGCCTACAGAAAATGCAAACACTTTCTCTGTTTTGAACTTCAAGGAGAGTTTTATAATGAAGCTAGGACTAGAAACTCACCCAATAAGTAATTCACGTTGTTAGGGTTCAGTGATAAGAGCTGCTTCTTGTTCCATACATAATAGCCTTTCTGCACAAAGACACAAATGTACAGCACAACAGTGTGTGTCTTAACACTGCAGTCACTTTGAACTCCTGAATATGTAAATGTAATTGGGAAGATAAAAGAGAGAGCAGAGAAATGAAAGGAGCAAAGAGAGGAAAGAGGAGGAGACATTTACTTTATCCTTCATTCTGTCAGTCCACTCCTCCACCAGGTTTCTTCCGTCTTTTCGTGTGCCGCTGTGCTTCAAAATGTTGGGGTACTCTACATCCGACTTGTTTTTGGGGAACATGTACTTCCTCCCTCCACCCATGATCACCTAGAAAGTGGCAAGAAAAGAATAAGAAAATAAACATCGTTGTCATTACTGTTCTATAGCTCAAATGACAACCATGGTTGGCAGATTATGTTAGCTGTAGCTAGCTATTTAATTAAACTAGAGTTAATCCTTTCACTCAAGTATGATAAAGGAAAATGCTTATGTACTTGGAGATATTCGGTTACATTTATGCATTATTGAAGTTATGTATTTGATTTGGTTTGTCTATTTGAAATATTCGCTGGGTTTTTGGAGTGTAAACTTCTCCAAATCCAGCACAATTGCTAAAGCTAAACCGCTATTGCTACACCGCTACTGCTAAACCGCTATTGCTAAACCGCTATTGCTACACCGCTACTGCTAAACCGCTATTGCTAAACCGCTTACACTCTGATAGCCTATATACAGGGCCAGCTCTTCAATATTGGGGAAATAACTGTTACTACACAATGGAAAGTGCTAGTTTATGCTTTATCATTTTTTTCTATAACTCCGAAAAAGGGTTAAAAGTCCAATGTTGGTGATTGTCAAAGTGTCAACAAAGGTTCTCAATAGACCCCAATGAATTGAAAATCATAATCTGAAACCCAGAAGGCTCTCTGACATACTAATAGGATAAGCTGATAAAAGTTGTGTATCAGGGTTTATACTCTTGACTTACATCAATGTTGGGAATGTTTTCAAAGAGTTGTCTGGCGATATCCTTGCAGCCGTCCTTCAGAGCTTCAGCTGGCATCTCATTGTCGGAGTACCAGTCTCTGTCCACGCTGTGGGCGTAAGAAGCGCTGGGAGTCGCATGGTTGACACGGGTCGTTGTCACTATTCCCACGGACTTGCCTGCAGTGGACACACACACACACACACACACACACATAGGCAGCTGTGAATAAAGGCTGAGAACGTTTTTGATTAAACAACATGTTCAGGCCTAGATGAATTCACTCTTTGTGTTTCCCTGAGCAGGGTCTCTTCGCTGCAGTGGAGGGATCGTAACACAAAGAGGGAGTTTCATACCTAAATAACTGTAACTTTGGATATAGCTCAGTTGATTTGCTAGTCCTGTAGCTTCATATTAGCTTTGGTTAAAACTGAAATGCACATTTGCATTGAACAAGGAGTGACAATTGTGTCTTCCATCCCTTACAGGAAGCAATCCCTTCACAGCTAGTAGAGAACAATAACAACATACAACTATTTTTGTTCTGGTTATAAATCTTCTGGATGAAAAGAAGTCAAACTTTAAATGCAAAACCAGCAGAGGACAATCTAGCTAAATTACCTGATGGAAATCACTTTTAAAATTTCCTTTTCACTCTGCCAGAGGTCAGCTGCTGCCTGCTTTATTTCCAGAGCAATAATTGGATTTCTTATTATCTGTGACCTCCCCACCCACCCACACACACCCTGACCCTCACCCAGTACCCCCCACACCCTCTGAAAAACCATCAGTCCTTTCCTTCTTTGTGGTGCGCTTTGACTTGTTGTTTTGTCTCATGGTTTTTTAAACAGACTGAATAACACCATGCTGTGTCCTTGGAGGGGGAAATCAGAGGTCATTCAATTGGGACTCTTTGAGATGTTGCTCTTTATTGGGTCTTGGCTACAACATTTGATTAATTATTGAGATTTATAAACACTTGTGCAAATGGTTTTGTAACAATTCAAACTTTTTTATTTAACGGTAATATGCTATGAAAAGGAAAAAAAATCATAATTTGAAAAATGATTGATTCGAAAATAATATGATACAGTGCAGTACTATTACGTCTGGGTCTCTGTGTTTCATTAAAGCTCGGCTCTGTGTGTGTGTGAAACGAGCCATTTTGTGTGCGTGCGAGCGAGAGAGAGCGCACCGGTACCGGAGATCGTTGTTGTTAGCTTCTGGTGCTAGCAAGCTACGCTAATTGATATAAGGAGTTTTTTCAACAAGAAAGTGGAGGAGAGTCCTCTCCTGTCAGACTGAGGGACTCAGTGAACTAAAGGACTCTCTCAGTTTTATCTCAGTGGGTCTCAAACGTTTTGGTCACCATTAATGTAAACAATTATTTCCGAGGGACACATTTATATGATCATTATAGTTATAAAAAATTTAGAGAATAAATGAAAAACAGGTATGAAATACTATATGACAGTAAAAAAAGAATAAAGTTTAAAAGAGTGATTTGTAAAATATCCATAAAGAAAAAGTAAATCTGTTAACCTGTTAAACCCCGAGCCTGTTTTTCATGTTTCAGGCTCGAAAATGACATTCCCAGAACAAATGACCATATCTTCCCTTCTAAAAGAGTTACATTAATCATCTTTTCTCAAAGTAATGATAAACCTGTGAGTTGGATGTAGAAAAGTCAGAATCAATATAGATTTTTTTTATTTTAAAGAAAATTCAGATTGAACATGGTAAAAAACTGTAAATTATAGAAAAATATTATAAAATATTTTGTACCCTGTATCAAGATTGATGCAAAACAAGTGATATTTGACCTTTTTAGAGACATTTAAAAAAAAAAACCTCTTTTGGGGTCATTTGGGTGGATTTGACCTATATCTGGCCCCCCTTGCTCGATTTTCTCTTTCTGACCGTCAGAGCCAATAGAATCGAGGGGAAGTCCCACATAGTCCTTATTTGGTCATGTCTGTTTGTTAGACTGCCGCGTCAGTCAAAGCATTGGAGCAGCAGCAGCAGGTGGCTACCATTAGCAGCTAACTTTTGGTCTGGATATAAAATATTCATAGTTTATTAAATATTAAGGTTCCTTGAGACACAGTGTCGTGAAAAAAAAGCCCCCCTCGGCGGGGGCTTTTTTTTTCTTCTCAAGGAACCTTAATATTTAATAAACTATGAATATTTTATATCCATATAACGGGGAAAAACTTTTTTTTTTCAAAAAAAACCACACATACACTGACCCTCTGAATTAGCCCCGAGCGAAAAATGCTAACCTATTACCGCACCGAAAATCACTCCAAGCTCCCTTATTACTTATCCTAGCTCTGCACATCCAGCACATCGTTTATGATCATAAAGACACAGAATCTAATGGTGCCAGCCTCAACACTGAAAGATACAAACTCACAACAGGGGAAGCAAACACAGATATCACAACACGTACCTTCACGGAGCATTTCTACCGGAGATGTCTCACCGTAGCTGTCAATCTGATCATTAGAGTGTTCAATGGCATTCAAACGAGAAAAAACGCTGCTGCAACGGTTAATCCATAGGTTGAGAAAGTATGGGCAATCTCATTTTTTTCATTTATAGTCCATAATTCCATATTGATGGCAAAACCGGAGACCAAAAGTTAGCTGCTAATGGTAGCCACCTGCTGCTGCTGCTCCAATGCTTTGACTGACAAGGCAGTCTAACAAACAGACATGACCAAATAAGGACTATGTGGGACTTCCCCTCGATTCTATTGGCTCTGACGGTCAGAAAGAGATGTCACATGTCAAAATCGAGCAAGGGGAGCCAGATATAGGTCAAATCCACCCAAATGACCCCAAAAGAGGTTTTTTTTTTCTAAATGTCTCTAAAAAGGTCAAATATCACTTGTTTTGCATCAATCTTGATACAGGGTACTTATTATATGTTGTACTTTGGATTCCTAAAGCTTTTAGTCTACTAACCCAACATCCAAGGTTAGTTTTCACTATAAGTACAAAATATTTTATAATATTTTTCTATAATTTACAGTTTTTTACCATGTTCAATCTGAATTTTCTTTAAAATAAAAAAGATCTATATTGATTCTGACTTTTCTACATCCAACTCACAGGTTTATCATTACTGTGAGAAAAGATGATTAATGTAACCCTTTTAGAAGGGAAGATATGGTCATTTGTTCTGGGAATGTCATTTTCGAGCCTGAAACATGAAAAACAGGCTCGGGGCTTAACAGGTTAACAGGTTAACAGTTCTGTTTCATATGGGTGTTGAGAGAGGTATCCATAGATCTCTTCATTTTGCTCTCAAAGTGCACCAGATTGATGCATTTAACTTCAATATTTTAAAATAAATCTTCCCGGGGGAGCTTGCCCCCGGACCCCCCTATGTAAGGTCCACACACCACCTATAAAAATAGCACTTTACCCCTGCTTACACCTATATGCCGTGAGCTGATTATCGAGCCTTCATTGTAACCCCCTGATCCCACTGCGAGCGTCTGCGTTACGTTACGTTGTGGCTACGCCGTGCTGCGACCTCCTCCTGCGTCGTAACCCACCAGGCGCGTTTCAAAACGTTGTGGAAGCGGAGCGTCATATGTGCAGCCTCGCAGTTGTTGTTGATTTTGGAATATTTCCTGGACATTTGTACTTCTACAAGTAGGCTACGTAGTTACATGGTTTATGTTTGTGTCTGTTTAAATCGTGTTTATTGTTGTTATTTCCTATTTTGTTGTGTTGTAGACTACAGACAAAGTTAAGAATAATTGTAATATCCCAGTTATAAACGACATGAATCAAAGATATGTTGCTGTATTTTAGTGGTAAAACAATGCATTCATCATCATAATTATTCTATATATATAATTTACACAGTGCCTGTAAACCGGAGGAGAACGCTGGCATTTCTCCTCCTACTTGAAAGACTACGGAGGGATAGGGGCTGCAAAAGTGTGTGTGTATATATGCTATATATGGTCTGAACGTTCCACTTCCTGCCTGCCCGACATTACCCTTTACGGCTGCGCCGCGTAAAAAATAGGATTCATCCTATATTTTAGAAATTCCTTGCGGCGAGGAGCTTCTGGGACGCTTCGAGTTGCGGCGTAGCGTGGCGCAGCGGGTCTGGTGGAATAGCACCCATTGACTAGAGTGGCCGCGAACGCTAAAAACCCAGCAGACGGAACGTAGCGTGGCGTGGCGTGGCGTAGAAGCGCTCGGTGGGATCAGGGGGTAACAGTCGCGGGTACACTGTGTGCGTGGGGAGTGTTGCAGTAGAAAATTCCACTGTAGCACCCGGGACATTAATGGGAAACCCTAAATGTTTGAGCACCCTCTATGAAACGTCAAGCATTCGTTTTTTGCATTCGTGTGTATTGTGTTTGTTTCCCGGGGAAAACACTCACGAGAAACTCCGGCTGTTGTTTTGCCTGCTGTGACGCCAAGTTACTCCGTTCTCCGCTTGTAATTATGCCGTTACAAGCTTTCAAAGTTGTATTTATCATCTGAATTTGCAGAAACAAGTTTAATATTCTGAAAGCCAAGCCTTTGTTTAATTGAAATCAGATGAAAACAGACCCTGCCGTGTTATCTATGATTACTATACACCTTACATTCATAATTTCAGCCGGAGGGAGGGGGAGCTGCGCTGCGGAACAGCGGAGTGGCGAGGGAGAGCTGTCTTCTTCCCTTTACAAGCTTAAAAAATTTATTTATCGTGTGATTTTGGAAATAAAAGTTTCATATTCTGAAAGCCAAGACTTTGTTCATTTAAAATCAAACAAAACACCCGAACCCCGAATTGTTTTTTACGCAAATCCACGTTTATTTTGAAATGAGCCGTTGCGACTTCCGACTGATTTCGATAGAGCGGGTCACAATTGGTTGCAAACATGAAAAATTCCCTTAAGAAAGAAAAAGAAAAAAAGTAAGTGTTATGTTTATTTGATGTC
This sequence comes from Gobionotothen gibberifrons, assembly GCA_943591055.1. Classification (NCBI taxonomy): domain Eukaryota; kingdom Metazoa; phylum Chordata; class Actinopteri; order Perciformes; family Nototheniidae; genus Gobionotothen; species Gobionotothen gibberifrons. Next base: position 1,241,092 of record CALSBZ010004335.1, read on the forward strand.
ACTCTACCTGCTTCCTTCGCCCATCTGAGGATGGAGGTGACCTCGTTGCCCTGTGTGGTGTTGCACTGGGTTCGGACGGCAGCTGCACTCACGCCCACCGTGCCCTCATTGGCCTTCACCCCGCAGAGGTACGCTGTGGCGGTGCCAGCGCTGTCCGGCACCTGGGCGTTAGTGTTGTATGTCTGCAGAGTACCAGGACATCACATGTGGTCAGAATTCATATAACAGGGACGTTTATAGTCTTTCTAGGATCATTGTCTACAGTTGTTAGTGTGTTTGTGTAATTTGCTAAGCCATGACACTAACTGGACAGGTGATTTTTCTATAATAGCAACACTCTTTTTAGCCGCCGAGCAATGCTCATCATAGCATTGGGATGTGTTGTCTCTAGATAAAAAATCATTTGCCTTTTTGCTGTTCTGACTATTTGCATGGCGTATTGGCAAAGGCACCATAGCAATTCCACCAAATGTTCCAAAGAAATGTGTGAGGTCCTATTTTTTTCCATTTTCCATCAGCAGCAGAAAAATGTGCCTCACATGAAGTCTTTGATTCTAGATTCACCATGAATTACTTTTTACACAGCAGGTACCGTTATAAATCACACCAATTAAAATATTTGATTTGTCCTGAGTCCAACTCTTTAATGTTTGGAAAAATCCCCAAACCCTGTTTTTCTCTGGATAAAACAAATGGGGTTAGTCAACTGTAATATTGCACGAATTCTCAGTTTATTTAAGTTGCCGGGTTGGCTTCCCGGTAGTATTCACATAGGAGGCATTATTGTGCACATATGTTACCTGATGTTACTAATTGAAAGTAACTTTTTTATAATGATAAATCAGTAACAAGGAAAAACATGTTTAATTTCAGAACTTGCCTAAGTCGGCTATGTTTGGTATATCTATTTACATCAGTGTCTCATTAATGTTTTTTATAATATGTATTGGACAAGGGAGGTCTATAATCGAATACAGGCATGCACTGTCCAGACAGCACTCGTTAGTAGGATTGTTTTTTATCTTTTCATGTGATTTTTGGCAGTAAAAAAAACATGTAATATTGCTAGACTGTGGTATATAATAATAAAACTACTTTATGATTTCTGGCTCTCCTCATAAAATCTGTAGCATTCGATGTGACACACTGTATGACCTTGTTTAAAGTCACAGGCCTTGACAGGAAACCATTAATGGCCATAAGATCAATACATTGCGTCATATTGAAACTATATAGTAATAAAACATGATCAGACCTTGGCCAAAGACACAAAAGGGAACTTGTCCATCTCCAGCTGCGTCTCCTCTCCGCTCTGTCCGTTCAGCTGACCCTTCAGGATTCGAGCAGCCGTCACCGTGGGAATGCCCATCCCTAAACACCAAAAGCAGGTCCAGTGTTAGATATCTCTCATGGCGGGAAGGAAAGCAACAGCACATGAGAAACTTCAACACTTTTCCTCCCCTGCTGTCCTCAGCTTGCAACATATGTGGGGCGGTTGTTTTCTTTGACATTTTAGATAAAGCTGGCTGCTGTTAGGCAAAACATTTTCTTAGATACAAATTACTTAAAAATATCCAAGAAAACAAAGCAGACACTGTTCAAAGAAATACACTAAATATTCAATGTATTATAACTTTGAATGACCCTTACTTTTGTTAAAAACTGAGGAACAGTTTAACATAACTGCCAAGTGTTGATCTCATCTTGTGGAAACACGAGTTTTGCTTTGTTCTCAGAAAGAAAAACAAATTGTTTCCAATCGTCTAGTTTGATCACTTCCAATCAAAGACTGCCATGCATTATAAAAGCCTACACGTCACATAACCCAAGGTTAAACAGAAGAAACGGTTTATTGTGCAATGTTGGATCCTGTTTCTTAAACTTTCGGAGGAAGATAATGTCTGGGAAACAGTTTATAGTAAGTCATACATTTTATAGTTAGTCATACATTCCCTGTTATGTGTTTCCAACTTTTGTTTGTTTCCCAAGACGCTGCCTGTTATTCTCTAACTACGTAAACATGACCGTGAATGCATCCATGCGCAAGAATGTGATGTTGTTCCTATAGTCCAAACATTGCAGATGAAGGATAAAAGTTGTTTTTCTCTGACCAATGAGCAACCCATCTCAAACACAAGCCCACAGATCTGGTGGCGGCACCGTTGTTTTGTTTTATACTATGCATTCACATCCTGTGTTGGCAAATATTTGAAAAATCTCATTCATTTTTATCTGGATCATTGGATCCTCTGTAACATCATTTAGGCTTCTATATAACTGTTGGCTCGGCTGGATTGTCCATAATTAAAGGTACGGTTGGCACATTTCCAAACACCTTTTTGTAATATTTGCTCAATATCCTGACAGTATTGTAAAATATAAGTTTCCTCTGTCTCCTCCCAAACCACTCAGAGCAGAGGGTCAATCACTGCTGGTGAACACAATCTAACTGTCAAAATAGGCCGCGCTGATCAATATAATCAAGATTATGTTACTGTATTGCTTAATTCTCATCTTAAATGTTTTCAGAAACATGTACTGTAAAGCTGTAAAAGGAGAAATATTTTGAGCCGGCCACAATATAAAAAAACAGACATAGTTGCCCACTGACTGCAGCAAACTTCCTTATGTTTGCAGTAACTACTTCAAAAGCAGCGAATGACATTTCGATTGGGAATACCCGGCCATGATTGGTTTTATTTTGCACAATTAAATCTTGCAAATGCCAGATGGAGCACTAATAGATGCCTATAAATAGGCTTTTTTTCACCGATTACAGTTTGACAGTTTCAGCAATTATGACAACAAGTGGCTTTTTAATAAAGCTACTGCAGTGTTATTATCACCCGATAAAAATGCCAAAAGGGAAAGTTTGTCTTTACTGATGAGTTTATCGCAATCTAAATTCTTCTTCAGTAAGGTTACCTTCTGCCTTTGGGAAGATAATTAGCATGCCATTAGTCAGGATGGAAACACATCGATAATGTGGCTTACCATCTCCGAGGAAGAGGATTAGATTCATCGCTTTGTTTGTATTGAGACTTTGCAGTGACAGAGCATTTTTCAGGGTCCGCTGGGCCCACATGTTCCAAAACTTGGGATCCTTCTCATGTTCTGTGTAAGGAAATAAGCAGTCTCATTAGCTTTACATAGAAAATCAGGAGAAAACAAATCCATGTTATGATATATTTGTTGTAATTTCCCACAGCCCAAGTTAATGTCTTCATGTTTCTTGTTTGAAGATATTTTGTTAAAATGTCAAATGCATGATGAAGAAAAGGCTCAGAACTTTACATTAGGCTTAAACCAGCAAATGTTCTGACGTCTTTTCTTAAATGGGACAAATTCGATTTTGACTATCAACTTATCAATTAAAGAGACCCTTTTGTGCTCATTTTCAGGTTCATATTAGTATGTTGTGCCTCAACTGTAGGGCTGTCAAACTCAAGGCCCGGGGGCCAAATCCGGCCCGTGACTTCGTTTTCTGTGGCCCCACAAGAGCTTGCAAAGAATATAATATGTTTATTATACGGTTACATGATGATTTACAGAAGCACGTTGCCCATAAACTACATGTCCTCCACAATGCATCTCACATTTTTAGAATCTTCTAAATATGCCTTTTCTCTTAGAATGTGCCCTTTTCTCAGAATTTGACTCTTTTTTTTAAATGTCACTTCCTTTTTTTAAATATGACTTTTTTTACAGCTTTTCTTTTTAAATCATTTTGTGACATTCTCACTGAAGAGACTTGCAATTATTTGCCCCAGACTTCTGCTTTCAGACGTAGTTAATTATGAAGTTATTACCCTATCAGATAATAATCCAATGCAGAGGCAATAATGTAATATAATACATTATTTTATATATATATTTATATACAGTATAAGTTACAACCGGCCCTTTGAGTGCAGCCATAATGCTGATGTGGCCCGCGATTAAATTGAGTTTGACACCCCTGCTCTACTGTGACATGTTTACATGCTTTAATGTTCAAAAAGCACTGTGCTGCAGCAACTCTTTTCACCCTCTGTCTGAAACCAGAGCTCAGTCTGCTCTGATTGGTTGGCTGTTGTGATTGGTCAACCGCTTATAGATGTCCTGGTCCTTAGCCTGATAATGACTTCACTATGTACCGCTTCTTTTGACCAGCACTGGCCAAAAGAAGCGGTACATAGTGAAGTCATTGTGATACAGAAGTAAATAAAGAAGTCCAATGGAGGTGTTTCAGGTAGAGGGGGAGTGTGTGGGACCATTTACATGCATATACACCTATATAATACACTACAGGGAAGGGAAACCCTAAAAATCTTAAAGGGCCTCTTTAATCGACTAAAGCAGCTCAAATTGTCACCAAATAAGTCAAATCTGATGAAATTATCTTAAAACATTACATTTCGTAAGTTAGAATCCATATTCTCGCCATTTAACTAGGTTCACCTCTTTTCACAAAAGGTGATGGCATATAAATACTCATCTCCAGCGCATCTCCTGCAGAGCAGCTGGATGATCATTTTTTTGATCAAATGTACCTAAACATTAAATTCCTGTTATTTTTCTTGGCTAATCCAAACAGCACTGAAAGTATCCAGTGTTTAAAACAAAACAGGACATCTATTTGAAGACATACAGTAAACTTCCCTAAAAGGTTCAAAACATTCTCCAACAACCTTGAAAACCTTCCAGTGTGTGTTTTGACGCATTACAGGCGGCTGACAGTTATTTTGTTGTTTTTTTCGCGGTCGACTGACTAACAACACAGCAACTTACCAGGGAATTGTGGCTTCCCCAAACTCCCAAACATCAGAGAGGAGCAAACGATGAGCAGGGCTGTCAGCTTCATTGTCGTGTCAGTGACGTGTTTCTCCAGAAAGCCTTAACATGCCACTTTGAGAAGCTGAGGAAGTCTGTCTGCAGTCACCTCACAGCTAGAGAGAAGGAGAACAAACACTAGTGATTAAGTCTGTGTCATTCTGTCACACACGGACTCTGACACATCGGTTTAATATGTATTTACCGATGATTTAAATAAGTACATGCAACACAATTCTACCTCGTGTTGTAACGCCTCAAGTATCAATTATTGTTCTCACCAATTTACATATTGAACTGGCAACTTCTTCTTTGCTTAGTGGAAGCTTAAAAGAAATTCTGAAAATATGTGTTAATATTACTTGCTCCCTTATATAGGCTTTCTATATAAAGAAACAGGCAAAACAAGGCTTCAAGAATGTGTGTGTGTGTGTGTGTGTGTGTGTGTGTGTGTGTGTGTGTGCGTGTGTGTGTGTGTGTGTGTGTGTGTGTGTGTGTGTGTTGAACTTCGTCTTTGTAAAACAGAAGTAGTCCTTCAGTCCTTGCAGAGTAGAGAAAAGGAGATCTTGGTGAAGTTAAGCTGGAGTCCTCACTGTGAATGTAAGTGGTCACAACAGGAGTCCTTATGGGTCCTGGCCAGTCAGGCTTTCATCTGAAATTATTCACACCCTCCTCCTTACTTCTCTGTGCTTATAATCAAGGTCATTTTAATGGGATTGAGCTCCATAGCACTGAGAGGTTTAAAGGCCTTAACAAAGCCGATTAACAGCAAATGATTGACTGGACACGTACACACATGAGAAAAAAAATACCTAACATCGCAAAAATCTTTGACCTGTGCAACTCAGACAGAATTTCTTTCTTTTTTTTCTTTTTGTTTTGACAAGGTTGAGTGAAAAAAAGTTCAAATCTTTTCCCTCCCAATTGCAAATATCTTTGGCATTACATTGTATCCCACCCAAGGGCGGCATGTAATGAAGGCTAGGGAAGGCTTTCCACAATGATTGGTCCCTTTATTGTACACACCAATGTTCCCTAAAAGTCTCCTACAGGCTACTGCTACGATATAGTATGTTCAGCAACTCCAAATATCAGGCTACGGTCAACACATACATTAAATTGTCAGACGACTATTAAGAACTCAGCACTATCAGAGCCCTAACTATCTTTTGTATGGGCAAAACATAGTTAGCTCATCAGAATGAGCAGAGGGAGGAGCGGAGAAATAGCTGAAACAGCATGTTGGTGAAGAAAGCTGTGTGGATGAAATATGTGTGTGTGTGTGTGTATGTTGTTGAACCTGCTATTAAGAACAAAATAAATGTATTAGGTCCAACAGGTACTGCTGAGTCTATACTGTCAGTAAGGGCCACATGCTGTGTGCATCAGGGATGTGTCTAGCAGGATGTAGCCTATGTATGCATAGACTGTGTATATGTTTGTTTGCACATAACGGTTGGTGTCTCAATTACCATTGTCGTAGCTCAGAGACACAGTATTAAAGAAATCCACAAATGTTTTTTGGGCTGACTTTGATTTATATTTTGGTTGTTTGTTCCTGCTTGTTGTTATAAACTTTTTGTAAGCATTCCATTTGTCAATTCTAAATTCACATGATTTGTTGCGTTTGCGTTTTTAAACAGCTCTAAACAAGTAGTAACCTGCATTTCAACTATACAACAGTGGCATATTTGCCCGGCATTGTTGAATCTTGTTTATCTGTAGCCTAGTAAGCTAATATATTATTATTGTTGTTTGTTGCGTCAAAATTAATTGGCTCCTGCTATAAACATTGCACCCCCTGTATCTCCTTAGCTGTGTGTTATTGTTGGTCAATAGCTGTATAATTGCTGTTATGTGCATAATAACATCTTCTGTTGTTTAAATGGTCAAATATGAGCCTTCTTGAGCTTCACCCTCCGCCCACCATTATATGACCTGTTGTATTCCCTAAACACATGCCATACCTTTGAATTCCACCTTTTTGGACTAGCTATAATACAAAAATCACATTGTGAACACCTCCAAAAGTCTTGCTCAGACTGTGCCAGGCTCCATCTGGTTTTAATAGGAAACAGGCATATCTGAACTAAAGGAAAACTCCGGCACCAACCAAGCAGGAGTCTGTGTTATAATAATCCAAGATGCCTGACGCCAGTTGCTTTTTCAGTTCCTCGGACGCATCAGCCTACAGGTAGTCCAGGGACCATTAAAGAACTTCCAGAACCAGCCAGTCTGCAGCAAAATAAGCAAAGCACCAGCACCACGGCCACCAGTAGGACTCCGGACAGGACGGTGGTCAATATCACATGAAATCCCACTTCATCCATCATGATGTCACCAAGCATTTGGCTGCTCCAACATACCCAGCTGGTGTCAAATGGGGTGAAATGCCTTTGCACCAAATAACCTAACAACCAGAGAGCCTTCCTGAGCTGCAAATGAAGCCTGGGGCAAGTCACACAGCCTCTCAGTGTGACACTCCAGCAGGTAGCAGCTCTAAAGCAAGGATTAGGCTTCTTAATATGCTCAGGACTGGAGGGCTAATAGATGAATGGCAGGTCTCCAAAATATTCAATAAAATCTCTATATTTATCATGGTTTGCCACGTCCAAGAACAGACAAGATCCTCTCTTTTCACTCTGATTGGCGAGGACACTGCACTCAGATGCCAGTTTTTAGGCAACTTGGTTTGCTCCTCGCACCAAGTAACATTTAAACTTCAACAGGAGGTTTTTCTCTCTTTTAGTGTCTGATATTTCACTATAAGTGTCTATTAAGCTCAATAAAAGAAGAAGATTTTATAATAACTCTGTCAATAATGGGATGTATCTGTCAAAAGTAGATTCTCCCAAACTTGGAAAACAGACATGACCCTAAACTCCTTAATTGATCGAGGACACACTTGCATTCTGTCATTTAAAAAAGATCCATGATAAATGGGGACAAAAGGGCATTTTACTGCACCATCCTATACGTTAAAGGGGTGTGGGAATGTGCACCCTGACTCCATTGCAAGCACTTCTATAATCTCAAAAGGACTTTCATGTTGCTATCAAAAGTACAACATGAATTCCCGTGTGACTATAAAGAATGAATTACAACTATAGTATTTAGCTCATCGAGTAACAGCTGAATCCTGGTTGAAAAACTTGATATCAGAGCAGGTCTCGAGGACACAGTTAATAAAACAATCCCCAATGTTTAAAACCAAGAATGGATTATTTGACATTGCATCAGGACAAACTGGCAGAAATATTCAGAGAGGATGCTGGGAGGAAAGATGCACACAAAAAGAACCTGTAGCCGAAACACAAATCCCCTTATCGTTTCTCCACAAAAAAACCCGCATAATAAAATAAAAGTTGAATTGTTGTTTGACTTACTGCAAGTGTCGTGTTCCTGGACAGAAATCTATGGTTACATCCAAGTGTGTCTGCAGTTCATCAACCTTGAAATGAGTGTCCTCGTCGCTGCTTTCAGTCCGTGTTATAAGGCCACAGTTGTTCGGCTCTGGCTCTGGGGGTCTGAGAATAGCGGTCTGTATCCCACGAGGGAGAAGCGAAAAAAACAAAAACCTTTAGAAATAACGATGCATGCTGTGGGGGAAGATGGACCGAGAGCTCCGCCTGTCTGACGACCGGCGCACTGCTGCAAGGACAGAGCACCTTCACTGTACTGTAACTAACAGTGGGAAAATACACTGGGTAAAATGTATCACGTTTTTCTTTTTTTAATTTAAATGTTAATGCAGGAGATTGTGGACAATGATGGATGCAGAGACGTGATGTTTTAGTGGTGTTTGGGGAAGCAATTGTATCTACTCAGAGGTGGAAAAAGTACTCAGATCTTGTACAAAAAATAGAAGTACCAGAGAAGAAGTACCAATTAACTCTATTACAAGTAAAAGTCCTGCAATCAAAAAAGTTCCTCAAGTAAAAGTACAAAAGTATAAGCATCCACATATACTTAAAGGTCCCATGACATGCTTGTCCATTTAGTACCCGTACCCTTGTGTGTTAACTTATGTAGCTTTTTATGCATGTGTAAACGGTCTGCAAAGTCACAAACCCTCAAAGTACACCCTGTAGCGTTCCCAACCTGGGGGACGCGCTCAACCTAAGCTTGGGAAGAAGTTGTAAACAAACATTGTTTGCTCGTAAAATCAATAAAATTGACACATTTTTAACACAACCGGCAGTTAAAAGAAAAGTGGACAAGCCCACGACAAGCCTTTCAGCTAATGCCCAAATCAACAAAGTATGATGAGGCATAGGTCCGCCGGTGGAAAACATAGCGTTCAAAAGTGACAATCTAATCTACAGAGCTCGATGTGGTCAATGCTCGTTTGCCATAAGTATTTTCGCGGAAACACGAGCAATGTGTCCATCAGCTGGCCAAAAGGCATCATATTCATACGGAGAAATGCACAGTTTTCAACTTCCTTAACTCGAGTTCTGTTGCTCCAATTACGTGTAATTGGTGGGAGAAGTATCAGATCAAGTAGGCTACTTAAGTAAAAGTAGTATACTGCAGGGTAGCTTGTGAATTTACTCCAGGTGTAACTAAAGTCTGATTTAAGAGTTCACATCATTAATCCACATCTGTAAAGTAACTAAAGGTATTGAATACATGTAGCCTGGAGTAAAAGTACACCATTTACCTCTGAACTGTAGAGGAGCAGAATTATAAAGAAGCAAAAGTGGAAATACTTAAGTAGCCTACCTCCAGGGGTGGACTGGGACTAAAAATCAGCCCGGGCATTTTGACTAATCCGACCGGCCCATTTAGTCAACGGCCCACCGGGACGATGCCCGGTATGCCAGATGGCCAGTCCACCCCTGCCTACCTCAATATAAGTACAGTACAAGTAAATCTACTTGAGTTACTACCACCAATGCAGGTATGTTATGTGTGCTAGCAGCCCATAATCCACACTATACATAAAATGAATCAATGTGAATTCTGTTTCTAAGGAGCTCCAACAAGCCGTTTAGGACAGAGAGTGAATACACAGAGATGCTGTATGAGAAACCAATGTGATTTTGGAACATTGAACTATGTAAATCTATTCTAGTAGACCTCAACAATGGAATTATGATCAGAAGAAATGGCCATGTCATGGGACCTTTAAAGTAACAAACTAAAAGTAGTTATTATGCAAATTGGCCTATTTCAGAATAATATATATTATATGTTTTTATTGTAATTATTGATGCATTAAAGTGTTCTCCACGCTGGTAAAGGTGCAGCTAGTTTTAATGACTTTGTGCAGGGTAGCTTGTGAATTTACTCCAGGTGTTACTAAAGTCTGATTTATGAGTTATCAAAATCTGCAAAGTAACTAAAGGTACAAAATAAATGTGGTTGAGTAAAAGTACACCATTTACATCTGAATTATAGTGTATCTCAACATTGTACTTAAGTGCAGTACTTCAGTTAATGTACTTAATTACTTCCCACCTCTGTAATTACTTTATGTAAAGTAACATATTTTCATGTGAAACTATATTTCATTGAACGTCGCAACAAACCAGAGCATTTATTGCCAAAGTTTGTTGCATTGCCATTCCCTCAATGGCCCTTTGAAATACAGACACACACAAAGCATAAAAAGAAAATGTAATCTGTGCAATCTTTACATCTGTAAAGTAACTAAAAACTACTGAGGTGGAGAAAATGGAGTGAAGGAAAACCTATGCTACAATGCCATTAACCTGCCAGGGACTGCAGATCTTTACACGCGTCACATTTACACGATGCAGTGCTCATGTTAATTCATGTCCATAGTCCCTTCTTAAATAGATGAATACAAAATAATTTGTTCTGAATCTGGTAGTGTAGTAGTATGACAGGTCTGAGAAATGTAATTATTAAATTACAAGTATACTCTTATTTCTCTTCATGTATAGTAGGCTACTTTCTTAAAGGTGGGGTAGGTAATTTTGGAGAAACCAGCTCGAGTGCGCTAGAATTTGAAAATACACAGCCGGAAAAGATCTGCCACTTCCTTACAGAGCCCCTCCTCCAACACACACGAACGTGCACATGACCTATGAGGGCACGAGATAAGTGTGTGCACAGATGGAAGGCTGATGGAAGGCTCCAGTTATTTTAGCCGGGCCGGCTCAGATGATTGGTCGTGCTTTTTACAGTACTACAGCTTCCACAGATGATTTTTTTATGGATTTTTTGTCCAAGCACTTAAGATATTCATTGCTATCGGGATGTTAAGAGCATTCCATGGAATATAACAAAAAGTGTATCTCAAGCCGGTTTCTCAAATGTACCTACCCCACCTTTAAATGCATCCATTAAAAAATAATCTAATACAAAACAGATATAGCCTCCAAATATAGGCTCAAATGTGTCTGCTGATGTATAATAGCCTATTGTCAATTGTGTTGTAATTAGTAGGCCGTATACAGTTGCTGGTAAAATAAATAATAAATACATAATTTGAATGGCTATATTTTTGTTAGTTAAATCATATACATTTGTATAAGGTTTACGTTTTCAACTGTCCAATTTGTTATTCTAAAGTGTATGTGTGGGCTCCTTGTAGTTTCCAGTGGCCTCCTGTGGATGTCTCTGTGGAGCTTAACATGTTATGTAAAACCATTGAAACAATAATATAGGACACCATCTAAAGCCCTTCTTTATTTAATTATTATTTTTTTGTATCTCCTTACTGTACATTAGCCCAGAATTCACTAATTAGCATCTGATTCCCCAACCAACCAATTAGACATACAGTAAAGGCCTCAGCATAGCATTTATGTTGTGTAGCTAACCTGGTTTGGAGTATTTTTAGTATACTTTACTCTCATTGTTTGAGATCCAACAGAATTGATTATTGTATGCGAAAAGCCTGCTTTTAGACCAAACTGATCCTGTGTTATTTCAGAGTATTAAATGATGGTACTGCCTGGAAAATCAATATTTACACTAACAGAGAAGAAGCCGATCCAGTAGCCTAAAGGCCTAGAGAGAGCTTTCACTAAGCACACTGGCGCTTCTGCCCTTGCCTTTATAACCAGCTGTGAGGTTTATATTGCTGTAAATTGCTGAGAGCATTGTTAGGTGCTATAAAAGTGCAGGCACATAAACTGCTCGAAGGATTAAGTTAGCTAGCTGCAGTAAGACAGAGGTTAACCGGTCATTGGTTATTTACAGTAGCCGTTAAGCTTTACAGACATTTATTATAAGGATGAACTCCTTGATAGGAACACCCTCGTTCAAGGAGTCCTTTACACAAAGAACTACATTTAGTGAAACAACACACACATTCACAGACAAGAGCTCCCAGGCCTTGCACACAGTGCCTGCCGTTATATATCAAAAATACTTACATTAATTCCACAGTTACCCTTACAAATCCAAAGGCTACAAACATTAACATGCAATTACACATTAGATATAGGCTTATAATGTCTATTTGTTTATTTTAATTCATACATTTGCATTGCTCAGCTTTCACCAGCAGCATACCAAATAGTACTTAAGTAGCTACTACTTAAACATTAGCATACTCTGATAAACACCTATTTACATTACATGTCACTTGTTAGACGCTTTTATCCAAAGCAACTTACATACTCAATACTGTGGGCAATCCCCACAGGAGCAATTTGGGATGAAGTGTCTTGCCCAGGGACACAACAACATGCTGACTGCAGTGGGGTTTGAACGCTCAACGCTTAACCCACTGCACCACATGCCTCCATGTTTTTGACACTTACACAGGCACAAGTATTTAAAAGATTCATTCATGATATATCAGTGAGCAGTCACAGGGGTTGTGCTTCAAAGTAAGATATGGGTAAGTATATTCTTTATATCAAGTAAGAAATCTAAATGCTCAAAAACAAGGTAAGTCTCAAGTTGGTTGATTGAAAGTGTATAGAAAATGTGCTCTAAAACACCTTTTTTTAAGTTGTTTTCAAGTTTTTTCTGTGTGTTGACTGTTATGTGTGTACATCATAGACTGGTGTACATGCCCAAGGGCTGCAGATGGCAATTTTAGCTATATAGCATCTCTTCTCTTTGCATGGTCCTTGTCCAATAAAGATATATAATGATAATAATTTAAAAAACGTTTCCAAACGTAAACAATAGATAGACTGAAAAAAACACACAGCATGGGGTAATGTTGTCAAACTAGCTTATTTACAATGTTTTATATTCCACTTCCCCCCTTGATTTCCGGGGTCGCGGGAGAGCGGAGGAGGTTACAAAGCGAGGTGAACCATCTTGACAGAGAAGCGCAGTGTGTGTCTTTGGCCGTTGCAGCTGAGGCTCCCTCGCTGTCCCCTGGCAGCAGAAGCACACCGGAGTCACGGAGAGTGGCTGCGGAACATCTGACAGCACGGTAAGAACACGTCCTCCATTCACATACACAGTGAAGTCAATTACCAAAGCTTTAATTAGATTAAAACACCTTAGTGAGCCATGACACAAAATCATGTGTTGTATATCTCGCTGGAATTGATTTCTACCTGCTTGTTAGCAGTTGTTGACATGACAAATGTGTTTTCATAACGATATTTCGCAGTAAACTGATGTTTTGTTGTGATCTTTGTACGTACTTAGTTGGCTGTTTACAGGACGTTTCATGCGTTCAGTGACTTTACCTAACCTAAGCTGCATTCATTTTGTATATTTTTATGAAATCAGTCTATTATGCCAATAGGGATTTAAAATGACATTACTTTTTCCCTTAAAAAAGCTCAGTTTGCTGTCTTTTTAAGGTTCCTCTTTTTTCTTACAATTGTGTCTTACTCATTGGGATTTTTTTTTATACTCACAATGTGGCCCATCTACACTTCCAAGTACTCGTGGTACTTTCTGTGAGTCATTTCGCCAACACCAAAACACCCTCCTAACAGTCTTACACTTCAACATGTTTAAGGGGACTGTCCAACAGTTTAGTCTTTATGCTGAATAAATCCTCCAGCTACAACCAAAACCACATCTTATACACCTATGTGAGTGTGCCCCCAGAATACAGTCTCATGTTTGTTTTTGCTTTATTTAATGGTCGCCGTTGTATGCAATTCATATTTACCTCCACTGTCTAAATGTTAGCTTGGATCTTTAAGAGCTCATTTATCATCTGGGGACTTGGAGAGGAGATTGTAAGCAACATGAAAAAGATCATCATTGGAAAATATCTCGAGGCAAACACAACCTTTTGAATGTCATCTTTAAAAAAAACAATGGCAGATGTATAATTTCAGTGTTTGGATAAAGTAAACAGTCATGTTTGGCAAGACAAGCAAATTCCAAACACTTATGGAGGATCATATTGAAAATCAGTTCACGTGTCATTTCTAAAAGGAGAAGTTACTTCACGGAAATTATGCGATTAAACTAGTCAACAGCTTTTGGATACAGGCATATATGGATGTAACTGATTAAATATATTGCCAAAACAAATATTGCATTGCTTCTTTAACCAGCTGGCCAAGACATGAAGACTCTTGTTATCACAGTTAGACATATTGTTACCTAATATGTATCACTCGAGGATTAGTTCCCTGGAAGCCAAAGCAGTAAAAAAGGCAAAATATGGTGCGACAAATTCAAACCCGTCGGCTTTTGATAGATGGCTTGCTTAAGGGAACTTTGTTTATTGCTCAGGCATGAACTATTGGCACCTCAGATAGCTAATTGTAAGCTAATGCCTGAGTGATGGATGGCTTTAATAACCTCACACAGCCCTGGATGTGTTGCACTCAGCGAGCTCTGCTGTTATTCATTACCTAGGTGTGAGTGTGCTGCAGGGCGCCATGACAACACTAGGAACAGGTAATCTCCTGTTATCTATCCCTTGGCCACTCCCTTAATCCAGAATTTATGCAAAAAGGGTCAGAGCTCTTACATTACATTTGGGTGATAATACAATCACATAAAGTGCAGTTGTTTCAAAATACACTGTGCATCCATCTAGAGTTGATTTGAATTGGAAGTAGGGTGCTTGTTTGCTGCAGTGCATGACAGTGATAGTATAGGCCTAACCCCAGACTGGGTGATATTTGAGCAATGCACATACGTCAGAATACCTGAAACGTGCACAGAAGAGCAACTTAGGGTGCTCTGTCAAAGAGGAATCTGAAGAATTTCAGAGCTGCCGCCTGCATATAAATAACCACGTGTGAGAAACTGCAAGCTCCTTTTTATTATGTTCAAAGCAACAATGTACATGCTTGACTAAAAACAAACCAAAATAGTTTAACAATCCTCCTCCAGAGCAGGGAAAAGCTGAATGGCATTATTTTCTTTTGTTAACGGGTTATTATCAGGGTGTTTTCTGCACAGGAAACGTCCCTCTGCTGAGAAAATAAAGACTTTTCCAGTGCTGTTTTGACGTCATAGGTCAGAAGTTGCAGCCTGAGTCAACTCTGTCTTATCTGTGTCCTTCAGGCAGAAACACAAGGGACTGAACACAACAGATAAATGGTTAGAGCTGAGTGGCTGTATTCATGAATCTGTTTATGTGGAGTAATCATCACTGCTGGTGTGTTGGCTGCAT
Source organism: Gobionotothen gibberifrons (assembly GCA_943591055.1). Taxonomy (NCBI): domain Eukaryota; kingdom Metazoa; phylum Chordata; class Actinopteri; order Perciformes; family Nototheniidae; genus Gobionotothen; species Gobionotothen gibberifrons. Next base: position 1,256,438 of record CALSBZ010004335.1, read on the forward strand.
TTGATATGTGAGCGTACAGTGGACGTATAAAGCACATACTGTACATTGCACAGGGTCAGGACCTCGCATGCACACAAGGACACATGGCTGCTTGTGTTACTACCAGGTTACTACAGTACAGAATCAGATGCACGGTATAACACATATCCAAAATCAGCTATCAGGATCATGTCATATCTTCAAAAAAATATTCATCACGAAAAAAGCATGTTCTTTGGTAAGAACAAATATCATTATATCAATAAAAATGATACATACAAATGAACAAATTCAAGATAAACTCCTGTTTAAGCCTTTTTCTGTGAATTAAATATTAGACGAACACAAATAATCAAAACCCTTACTGTTGATTTAACATTTTCAATTGAAATTATGAAGAAAAAAACTGATACACACTATATTAATAATATGTTGTTAGCACATTAAATGTAATGTACAGATCGTTGTAAAAACAAAACTGCCTACTTCAAAATAAAAATTCCATCAAAAATGTTTTAGATTTTGATGACAATTTGAGTTAGCATTTGCTAATGTAATTGTCAATAAAGATATATGAATTCAACATGATTTGACATTAAAATTGTCAAAATTATTATTATTGATTATTTTTGAATGGTCGGGCGGGCCGTGTGCAACCAGTTGACCTTCAGTTGAGATAATGTTGGATCTGATGGAGCTGTTTCATGTTGTTGTAGTAAGTGTGGTCATGTTTAGCTTTGGGAGCGTGTGGTGTAATTGAAATGTTTTCCCAACCTCAGTGCTCTCCTTCGGGATTCACAAAGAGCGGGTCAACTGATGGCTTTAGGCCTGAAGAGGAAGTTTGTTTTGCTGTGGTTGCTTTATGTCTCGTCTGTCTGTGACAGCGAGGTGACGACCCTGAAAAGCAGAAGTAGTATTTCAACAGAAACAAGGATCCAATCACAGATGTCCTCTAACTTGTCACACAGAATATGACGCTCAGATTGTTTGGCTTGTAGCCTTTCATTTCCGTTCCTCTGTGGTCTGAAACCACATCTTGGCCCTGCATCTGTTTGGCTCACCACGGTGGTTAACTGAGCCACCTCTCCTCTAACGCAAATGTGTTTACTGCCATCTTACGTCAAACGCGCCTATAAATCACCCTTAGTCTCCTTCCATCCACTAACTCCTGCCAGCTTCATGCACTTACACTATGCCTTTTTTTTCCTTCGATACATTCTTGTCCCGCTCTCATTTTTCCCTTCAGAAACAAACTGTCAAACACTGAGCGCTGCAGTACGTACAGCACCCAATCCCAAACACAAACACGCTCCAGTTATTCTTGGAGGAATGCCCCTGCACTACAAATAATCGTCTCTGGTTTGTAGGATCAGTGACGAATTACTGACGCATGATTGTGGTTTACAGCCTCACTCAAAGGCCGCGGCCTTGCGTTGCTTCCAAGAATCGTGGGATTGTGACCCCTCATAGTATCAGCTTTGGGAAGACATCTTCACGCCCTGTGGGACACAATGGGATTTTCACAAACTAGCCTTGACAAAAGGCTATTGTTGTGATACTTCTATCGTTTTTAATTTCTAATGGCTCCCAGTTGCCACTTGGCGTGACTTCCAGAAACTTAGGACGTCAGCAGGGACTCCTCGGTAGTTTTTACAGATGTTACTCCTCACAGTGTTCACTGTTTTCTTAATGGCAGCAAGTCACGACATGATGATGACTAAAGATCTTTAAAAGTGTACATGCAATTCCTAGTTCCAGATCATGTGGATCAGGATATGGAAAGGGAAATAATAAATCAGGAACCAAACTCATATTGAAGAAATCACTAAATATCATTAACAGGAAGGAAAGGGAAGGCAGCCTTGTCACTTGATCAGGGATTCGGCTCAGGGGTGGTCAATCTGTGTGGCAACATGTGCTAGCACATCTGCACAGACCCCAAAGCCAGGAAAGTGTGCAAAAACAGTGATTGTGTGCTGAGGAATGTGTGTGTGTGACAACAACACGTGTCTTTGCCAGTGAATACCGTCGTTTGTTCTTCATTGTGGGCCACGAAGCAGACCACATGATTAAATCGTAGCACTGTGTATTGTATACAAGTCATTTTTCCACCACAGTAAGCAATGGCACATTTTACAAAGTTGTAATCAACTGTTTACTAATGAGGACATATTACGCTAATTTTCAGGTTTCATATTTCTATTTTGTGTCTCTACTGTGACATGGCTCCATGCTTTAATGTTCAAAAAGCTCTTTCATTTTCTCATACTGCCTGTGCTGCAGCACCTCTTTTCACCCTCTGTCTGAAACCAGAGCCCAGTCTGCTCTGATTGGTTAACTGGCTCTGTTGTGATTGGTCAACCGCTTAGAGATGTCCCGCACATTACCCTATCACATACAGTGTGTTGGAAAGATATCCAATAGAAACGTGATTGTTTCATAGTGATGTCATTATGTTACTGAAGTAAACAATGGAGTGTAATGTAGGCGTTTCAGGCTGGGTGTGGTAGAGAAACTCCCTGTCGGGAGAACTTTGGGATTTTTGCAGATCATTTACTAGGGCTGTCCCGAATACCATCTTTCGGGCTCCGGATATTCAGTAGTAGTCAGCAGCGAATATTCAACACGCTTCAACACGTGTATTTCGGTTTATTCACAGCATTCAGTTTGATATTCTACAGTATTGTTGTTTTATAGTTATTTGTTAATGTATACAACCCAATTTGTGTTCTTTGAAATTGAAAAGGATATTGCATTGTGTTTGTTATTTTCATTGCAGTTGTATATGTATTAAGTGTAATTTGGCTTGGCTTCTTATTTTGTGGACATGCTTTTATTTTGAAGGAGAGTTAGCGCTGTTGACAGGAAGTTGTTGTTGCTATGGAAACAACGTGACGGAGATTAACGGAGAAAAAGTCATATCGACTACATTATAAAGACGGAGAAAGTAAACGATAACGTTTATGGTTAAGTGTTAGCACTAGGGGTGCACCGAATGGGAAATTCTTGGCCGAAACCGATACCGAAAATAGGAAACAGTTGACCGAAAACCGAATGCCGAAAGGCCGAAAATGATTAATAGCAATAGTTGTAGTATACACATTTGTTACCAATGTTGTTCAGCTACCTGATTATGGAAAAAGACATGATTATGGCAAAACTTAACTTAAATAATAATCACTATTATGGGTCCATAAAACATTTATTCAGCCCTTTTGAATGCATACAGTACATTAATTCCAAGTCAAGTGCATGTTCTTTTCTCTGTAGGATAACTACAACAAAGTGCATTCAGAACAAAGCCAAGGTGCTTTAAAACTGCATAAACATCTAGGCCAGTAGGCCTACAACAAAATAGTGTAAATAAAGACTAACAGCCAGGCCTTCAACAACAACAAATGCACCTATAAGTGCATGCATACAAATGTGCAAACTGGATAAATCCACATGAATGTAACTATTTACAAATGAAATTACAATAGAATTTCAAGAATCTGTAAATAAGGCTGTCTGTCCTCATAAGCAAAGTAGTAAACATTGTATAAAGATACATAAAGTGAAAACTGGATACAAAATCCACAATCAATTACAAATTAAATTAAATACAATTTCAAGAATCTGCAAATAAGGTGGTCTGTCCTCATGAGAAATGTAAACAACATTGTATCATTTAGATACCGAAAGTACAATATATTGAACACTGTGCTGCTGTCATTTCCCCCTAATGATAACCTGAGATGGTGAATTATAACTCACAATGAAAATTGTTCAGGAAAGTGGGTATAGAGTAGACATGTAGAACTAGATAAGCTTATGATAAGCCTATGATAAGCCAACCTTGTCTACTTATTAAGGAAAAGGAACCTTTTCAAAAAGGTCCGCCACAGAAAGTGCTGGGAAGAACTTTTTTTTCCTGTGCGCTAGTGATTTGATCATACTCCGCATATTTGTCGGGTGTTTTGATTTCAAGTGGTGGAGTAATCCCGAAGTGGTGAAAGTCTTTGCAGTTACACCCCCTCGAGAAATGTCAGCTGAACACGTTTTACAAATCGCAATCCGCGCCTCTTTCTCTGATATTTAGAAATATCTCCAAGCGGCAGACATGTTGGCTGTGAGCCGTGAGCATGGTCGCGCACCGTGCTTGTTGCCACGTTTTGATTACGTCATCACAACAACACGTTAGGTTACCAACGTAACCCTGTTCTCTGACATTCGGTGATATTTTTTCGGTCCTAAAACCCTTTCGGCCGAAAGCCGAAGGGGCCTTTTTAACCATTTTCGGCCGATAATTTTCGGTGGCCGAATATTCGGTGCATCCCTACTTAGCACCCCCCAAAAAGAATAAAAACGAATATCCGAATAACAAAATTGAAACCTGAATAGTACTCCAACGAACGAATATTCGGGTACAGCCCATAGACTGTATATATAAATGGACGTAGGGTCCGTGACGTCACCCATAGGATTCTGCAGAGTTGCCGAGAAGCCCTTAGTAGGCGGAGTCGGCCACTAACGGCTTGACAGCGACGTCAGAGTTCAACTCCCGCCTGCTCCAGCCTGTTCCAAATAAGGACAAAGAGGCGGACCGGAGGCGGGACCTGCTGCCTCCGAGCTGAAAGTTCCAGAGCTAGCTGAAGCTACCAAGCTAAGCTAACATGCTCCCCATCTGCACACTGCCGTCACATTTTACGTTTCTAAGGTAAGCGGACATGAAACTATTCGCAAAACTATAAATAATAATCTAAGTTATTGAGTTTTTAGCATAATACTTCAGAATCTTAAAACCCCTTAACCTTTGTTTGCAATTGTGCTAAATTCAACACTGGAATCAAGCAAATATTAATATGTTTGCATGACATTAGTTATTTATATTTTGATATCACTTAACTATACGTTTAATACATTTAAGTCAAGCTAAGGTACATGTGATGGTAGCTAGTTAGTGGTCTTACCTGTGAGGCCTCCTCCAAACAGCATAATAACCAGACTGTATCATTAAAACTAAGTACCAGTTATAGATCCTTGACTTTAGACAAACAATTAAAAAGACAAAATGTATTTAAAGACTTTATTTGAATGTGCCTCTTAACCTGAGATATTAGTTATACAGTAATAGTATTGACAATCTAAAAAAACTGAGCAACTCAACAGTCAACTTTATATTTCTTATTGTCTAAAGCATTTATTATTTTCATTTTCCCCCTCATATTCAGTGTGGACGGATTGAGACAGCGTGGTGTCCAGAGAGCTGCAGAGACTTCAGGGAGAAACCTCCGTGTGATGGACGTCCTGTCTGTTGGTTTGGAGAGGACTGAGGGTCTTTCCTCAGCGAGGAGGACCAGGCCTGATGGAGGAGCCCATGCTGGGCGTAGCTGATACCAACTGCACAGGCCTAGTCTGTCACTTTATTTGACTAAATGTGTTTACTTATACATTTAATAGGTTTACACCTTCTGTCCATATGTGCTTTTTATTTAAAACATGTTTGATTAACTTTTGGTTCACATTTCAATAAATTGTAATTGTATTTGCACTCCTTTCGTCTATTCTTACTGAAAATGTTAGATTACACATTCACATCTGACTGAAGATTGGCTCGATTTATTTGTGACGTTGCAAACTCTGCGGTACAAGGCACAAGTGATGTGAAGCTCATAAAGTGAGGCAAATAGAAATAATCAGCTGATGGAGTGTAGATGTGGAAATAGCTGCATTCGATCAGCTGACTGTGTTTTCACAATAAAAGTAGTTTCTTAGTGAATGTCCTGTACTGGTCTTAACATCTCATAACATCAGCTTTTAATGTTCCTCTTGGATGTTCCTCTTGACCCTCAGAAGGAGAAAATGTTGAGTCGTGTCTTTCAGGCATGTCCTTTCCTAACAAAAATGACAGGAAACATAAAACATATTATTGCAGAACAAGTGTGTTATTTATGAAAGCGGTGTGTTTGTGTGTTTAGGGGCTGTAGAAATAATTATTTTGTAATTGTAATGTTTTTATTTCAACAGTGAGCTACAAAGACAATCAGATTATGAATGAACAGTATGAAGCTCATCAACATTGAAATATATCTTATTATCAACATAATATTGAACTGTTATCAAAATGTAGTGCAACTGTAGAAGCTTGCTCTGTTGTCTCACTGAAAGAATAACTTTTACCACATTTTTTACAGACAATATTGAGAGATAAATAGTAGCAGTTCTCACTATGTGTTAAATATCTTTGCCTTCAATACATTAAATTAGAAAGCTGACAAAATCATATTGCTTGTTAACATCTAAATGTAACTTTGTGTATGGAAAACCCCTCAACTTCACTGACGTGTAGGTGATCAAGTATTTAGTATTGTTTAATGGAATGTATATCAGTGTATTCAAGTCAATACTTCATTTATTTAAACCAATATCTTTCTTGATTCTTTGTACAGTATGAAAAAAAAGAGTCTTTAGTACCTGTGCTGAAGTTCACTGCTGTGAGGAGTCCAGTTCTGTCTCTCACTCTCTGGTCCAGCCTGTCTGCATCACCTGGACACTTTAAACAAACAGATATATATGTAAAGTACCATGTGTACAAACAATATAACTGATTCTCTTCTGTTGAACATATTGGATTGTGTATTGTCCGAGTCAGGGTCCTTTTTATTTTACTGTAACTTTGGAAGTTGTGTTACCAATGCTTACTGTTTATTTGATACCAATTTGGTAATGCAATTAATAAAAACAACAAGGTTTCGGTTCGTTCTTCAGATGACTGTGACGTTAACGTAATCATCTTGAAATATGACATTAATAATTGTAATATACACACATCTTATTGTGAGGTTGATTTCACATACACTACTTCGACATTAGCTTGTCTACATACTTGAGCATAGCCAATTTAAATTAACCTTAGCGATGCATACAGTTCCTATACATAATAAAATATCTCTCCAAGTTACAAGGATGACCTTATTTTATCAAGCTCAAACAGGAGCCGTTTGTTGTACAGTATTATCCCGCTTAACACTTGTCTATTTCGTTTTAACCTTTACAGTCTATGATTTTAACTTGGAGGCTACGATTAGCATCGTTAGCACCGACGTAGCTACCACTCGACACGCTAACCCAAGCCTTAACATCAATTACGTAGCTGATTAAAATCATTAACACATACATAAGTACTCGAATTTTACTTACCGCAGAACCGCATTCATGCACTGTCTGTTTCAACCGCAGAGCGAGTCACAATAGTCCGATATATAAGCATGAAGAACGAACGAACAAACACGGCCGGGGTCAAGTTGTGTTCCCTGGATGCGCTGAGCAGGCAGAGTCCCTGTAGCTTCACGGAGCAGCTAGCAGAGAGACAGGACGCTAACAGCAGCAGTCACTTGACAGAGCCGTCACTCTATGTGACCACGCCCTAATTTATGCAAAAACTTTAAGACCTAATATAAATAAAAGGGTCGTGTTAGAAAACAATTCACTCACAGATTCATAATCATGAAGGTGGAATCTACCTATATTCATAATAAAATGTATTGCATCCATGGGTAGAAACATGTTTTTTTCTGCTGTAAAGTTGGGCATTTTAACATGGGGGTCTATGGAAATTGCTCCTTTCTGCAGTCAGTCTCTATCGGCCAATATATGAACTGCAGTGTGTGGCACTTCCGTATTGGCGTCCCGGCTCTTCCCCAGAGTTTGCCGCTTGGTACAGCCCTATCATTTACTTGCAAAAAAACCTGTACAACACACTACAGGAAAGGGAGAAGGACAAAAAGCACAACAGGGACCTTTTAATTGTTCAAGCCATCTTTAAAAGATAACACAAACATCCAGATACAAACTATAGAAATGTAAATATCCAAAAAGAAATCAGGATAAGAAGCCCCAAACCACCTACCCCCCTTGCTATTCCACAAATAGTATAGATAATGTTGGTCTCCTGGATTCTTGGTCTTACTTACTTTATAATGGTTAAGGGGACATTATATGTCTCGAGCCCTGACCTGATACCTGCTGTAATAAAGATAGTTGTGACATCCCTACACACTGCTTTAAATATTAGTTACAATTCGTGTTCTCTTCTAATGCAATCAGAACAGTGGGATCTGCATTTTGATCTAATAATGTCTCTGTAACATCCAACATCATAGCATTACGTTTTGTGAAATCTGAGCCAAGGATCACAACTGGCTGATATCCGGGATATCCAGGATCCTTCAGGAAAATAAACAAAGTCAATTCAATTAAAGGCAATGCAAACAGACAGATAGGCATCATCCACTTGTTTTGTTACAGAACACCACCTACAACACCCTTTAATGGGGTGTGGGTTGAATACTGATGGAAAACAAGCGAAGTGCGCGTGTTGAAATAAACGTCAATAACCCCATTAAGCTCTTTTTGCTCTCAGCTATAGGTCATTTGAAGCCATTTATATAATTGAAAGCGTCCTAAAAACAATTGGTTGGCCTCTTACTTCTCCCCTTCCTCCCTCCCCTCTTTGGTCCTCCATCTTTTGTCCCAACAGTCTTTATAAGCCGATAATGTGACCTGACTGACCGGGGGCTAGGTTTAACACAGTTTAAATACAAAGTAACCTAAGAAGGGTCTGTGTTATTTGATGTGGTGTTAGGGTGTTACAGTGAAGATAAGATCAGTTACCTCCTCGTGGTGTTGCTGGGGCTGATTTATTGCCATCTTGTGGGAAGGTTAACAAGAATCTGGTGTGCCTGGAATTCCCTGTAATGTGTAATGCTTGCGACTGGATGATTTCCCCCTCGGTTTCATATTTATGTGGGGCATCAAATAAAGTGTGAATCTGTCACTGGATTGTGTTTGCAAGGAATCTATCTTCATCAAGTAAACATTGATGTTCAGCCACTGGTGTGACCTTGTGAAGGTTAAAGGGGCCCTATTAGGCTTTTTTTTAGGCTTTCCTGTAGTGTGTTATATGGTTTGTGTGCATGTAAATGGTCTGCAAAGGCTTAAATCCAACAAGTTCCTTCAAGAGGGAGTTTCACTCCCACACACTCCCCCCCCCCTTCCTGAAACGCCATGATGGTCTCCTTTGTTTACTTCCATAAAATAATGACATCTCTATTTAACACTATCACTATGCTAGCACATCTTTTGGTTTGCGCTCCAACACATAAGTGATTTCCTCAGGGTTGGGACATCTCTAATAGTTGACCAATCAAAAAAGAGCATGCCAGCTAACCTATCGGACAGAGGGTTAAAAGAGGTGCTGCAGCATAGGCAGAATGAGAAAAATAAAGAGCTTTTTGAACATTAAAGCATTTAAATATGTCACAGTAAAGGCACAACATATGAATCAGAAAATCAGCATAATAGGTCCCTTTTACATGGGAAGTTGCAAGCCAGAGCATGAAGGTAAATGTCCAGAAGGAGAGAGTGAGATTGTACTGATAGTTATACTGTAGTATAGTCATGAGTAACCTCTACACTGTATTGCACGGTGTTGAGCAATCAGTCTGCAGTGAGCTGTGTCCCCATCAGGCTTCAGACAGCTGAGGTTAATTATTACCTTCTCTACAGAGCTGTGCTGTACCAGAATCAGATGTAAACATGTTTCTGTAGCGGCTCATATATCAGTTAAAGGACCTTTGTCTAATAAGATCAATATACAATTGTATTTATTTGAACCAAGATCAATAATGTGTTTGATCATGTAAATGACAGGTATTTTAGTAGACATTTCAACAGTGGCCAGAATGATGTGTCTCACTGGGCCTGATAGTTACATTGTGTTGTAGTGTAACCTTTTACCTGAAGAACAGATTGCACATTTTAATTGTCTATATGCTGGATGCATAACAGGCCCTTTTTTGTAATAATTGTTGTATTTTTAGTATTTATTTAAGATATTTAAGTTTAAATAAACTTGATAAACTACATGTGATTGTGCACATGCTCAGCCATTCATGTTATTTGTTGGATTTTTTCATCATCACCATCATCAAAATCCGAATACTTTATTTATCCTGAGGGATTGTTCTTTGTGACATTTGCTACCCTTTGAATAATATAAAATAGAATAAAAACGAAAATATAAAATAGAATAATAACAATATGATATAAAAATAAGAAGGTACGGTTCAAATGTGCACCATTTACTCCAATATATAACAACAAACAACATATCATGTGCTGTACGACATAAATGAAAAACAGAATGAAAATAAAATATGATAAAAACATTCATACCTAGGTCCATTTAGGAAGTTAAAATATAAGGGTAAAATTTAAATATATAATATGTATATAGACATAAGAAGGTCAAGTAAAAATGTGCACATTTTGCTACTATATATAATGACAATAAATATGTAAATATGCGTGTATTACAATATCTACAGTGGTGTATGACATGAATCAAAAATTGAAAGAAGTAAAAATGAAAGGAAATAATATTGAATTTCATTCATATACATAAAATAAGTTAATATATTTAGGAGCAATACCAAAATTGAATACAAATATTTATAAACATATGAAGGTAGAGTAAACATGTGCCCACCTTACTACAATATATAACAATACAAAAAGTACTTTCATAAGAGCCTGCTTACTGATTTTATGAAAAGTAGTTATGTTAGCATTTTAATTTGTTTGATTAGTTTAAATAAGTTTGTACTCAAACATGTATTACCATCCTCTCGATACACTCACTCTTAATCTAGCTCTAACGGCTTGCCTTTATTGAGTAAACAAACAAAATGCCTTGTTTGCAGCATGTGTCAGTGGCTGTGTGGGTGAAGGGTTAAACTGGAGAAGAGCTGCCTATCAGGTAACGGTTGCCAGGGGCAGCAACTACAAGGATGTGGGAGGAGGATGTTTTTCAAGGGCTCCTCCCCCGAGTGTATCATGTCTTATAGAAAGGACACTGGGAGTGAACTACAACTGTGAAGATCCCTCCCCAAATCTAAGTGAAGCCACATTGGGGAATGCACTCACACACAATCAATCCCACACACTTTGCCTAAGTCATGTAAGTTGCTCAAGTCAGAGCTCCTTCCTGTTTTTCCACTAGTGCCGTCTTCTCTCGTGCCTGCTTTCACAGGCTGGGCTGAGCAGGAAGTCCAGAAAAAAGTTTGCCCAGGAAGAGTCGCAAATCTTTTAAAGAGGGAAAGCAGACCCACGAGGAAATCTCACAAGGACTTTCGTGAGGACGTTGTTTGTTTGTGTTGTGACATTTGAAACCGGGGTGGTGTTTGCCCTACGCCATGGGGGCTGTGAGAGGTTTTGTTGGGGTTGAAGGGAGTGGAAAAGTGCTTCTGAAAGGAGAGGACTGACACACTTTTTGCATATTAACTCAGTTGTTAGAGCAGAAGTGCTCCAACCAGACAAACCAAATTCCTGCTGATGGATTGTAGAGGGAAGCACTGCCCTGAAGCCTCAGACACTGCTGAGGAGTAGACACTCTCACACACACATCAGGAGAGGGGCCAGAAGAAGAGACATGGAAGCACTGAGAGAGTCTTTTCTGAATTTGACTTTTCAGATGTCATCCTATAAGAGAGCCACGCTGGATGAGGAGGACCTGGTGGACTCCACCGCTGACGACATCTACCCATCATCACCCATGCAGGTAAACTCTCAAATACCCTGTTTTAAAAATAGCTAACTCAGTTATTATAATACTTTACATAAGAAAAACAAATAGACCTTAAAAGGTATACAAAACAATCAAATACACATTCATCGTGTCTCACGGTATTACACAAGAGGTACTCAAGGTGTTTCCTCGTCTATCGATCCATTTGTAAAATAAATCTGCTGTCATGTCAAAGTTTCACCATTTATGAGAAAAATGTAAACTTCTAAAACACAATTTATTGGTGCAGTTTAAAAGAAAAACAGACACTTCCTGGTTTAACGTGTGCCATCAACTTGTGTGATTTCATTCGTAGACTTCTGACATGATATAAAGCCTTTTCTTTTTTCTTGTTTGACATAAATATCTTTATTGGAGCTCTAATGATATGTTACACACACTAACCTGCTAGACTAAGTGTCATGCATTTTGGCATCAGTAAGTCATTGTTTATGACAATTTACAGACCATTTTATGCTGGATCAGAGAAAAAGTGAAGACCAATATTTTATATCCGGCATCTCTGTGTGTCATTTTGTTAGCAGTTAACTGAATTCGGAAATGTAAAAACATTTGACATAAAGTTGTCTCACTGTAAGACATAATAGTCTTAGTTAATCTTTTTTTTTTTTTACAAAATTCTCTTCAAACACTTCCTTTTCACTATTAATATGTAAAAACTAGTCACTTATCATATTGGCATAGCTTCTGAATAACATTTGTTTCTCCTCCTTTTTTATTTCCATACCTGTTATTCCTCATTTTTAAGTAGAGTTGTGAAATGGTTTTCTCTGGGAACTTACAAGCGCTCTTTAATATACACTCTGTGCCCTTTCTTCAACTTCTTAACTTTAGAACAAGCACATCGTTCAGCACTACTTTATTTGACCAAAAGTATACAGAGCTCAAACAATGTGCTTGAGCATAAGCATTCCTGCTATCATTATTATGCCGTGGTTTCCACGATAATAAAATTGGGTTTTGAAATCGGCCTACTACATTTGGAAATGGCACGGGATAAGCAGGGGGATTTTCACAGTTGCACCCACAAAGCAGTTTAGGTCCAAACCAACCCGACTTTCTAAGCTCCAAGGATTAAGAAGCCACTGTGGCTTTTGGCATTTGAATTAGTCGCATTCAGTTTGACTGTTGAACTCTAATCTAAGCTAATAGCAGTACATCGGATCCTTATTTATATACTTCAGGGGTAATTGACTTCCACAGGATGTAAGTGTGGTCCAAGATCTGGCATTTATTTACAGCGGGGATACTCTACGACCGGCCAAAGTGCTAAACGCGCCCTCTGAGAGATTTGTAAGTGGCCCTTGGAATCATTCCTGTAAGAAATAAACTCCCTTGGCAGCCTTAACTAAAGCAATATTCTCTAAGAAAGAAATGCAGGAGCAGGGAGTGCTTGTTTTAAAGCCACTGCACCAATCATTTATCAAAACTAATTCTGCATCTGACCCAAAAAAATATGCACTCTCCTCTTCTTCTTCATGTTTTTCTGAGAAGCTTCGGAGCAGAACATCTTTAAACTGGTAACTGTTAGGGATGCCAGCGATTATTTGATGTTTCAAATATTCTATTCTAGTCTCCATAATCGAAAATTATTTGTAAAATTCAATGTTATTTATATATTTTTTTATTATTATTTATGTTTTTCTTTTTTTTCCTGGCTTAGTTTCAACCAAAAATATAGACTAATGCTAATAATAGTAATAGTATTAATAATTGTAAATGGCCATAGAGAGGCGAAGTCCCTCCCCTTCCGGTTGAGCTCCAAGGGACCTTATTTCTGAAAAGTTATGCATTGAAGTCAATGGAGAGAGAAAGATTATCTTTCGATCCCGTTTGAATTGTGCCACGAATTACACTAAAAAATAATAATGTGTCGTAAAACTGTGAAGTAACACTTTTTTTGTGTGAAACCGCTCAATGAACTACATCTCCCGTCTCGCACCACACACCAAGACGACCGTCACGTTGGCACATTTCACTTCTTTCTTTCAGAATGAGGCGGAAAGTATTAAAAGACTACACTACAAGTCTGGGCATGTTGAGAGCTGTATACACAAAAGGAGAGTTACGGCCGTCCACACAGCAGCGTTAAAAAAAATCTTCCAACGGTTAGCATTTTTACCACTTCCTTCGTCAAAAAGCAATGCATTTTCTCCATAGGGTTTTGGAAAATAGCTCGAAATAAGGTCTGTGGTTGACACAAATTGAAGAGACAGATCACGTTTTGTTCTACGACATTAAATACATCAGCAGTGACCCCGCTGGTGATTTTTGAAGAGTTTACGTGTGAAAATCGATGGTTGTTAACATGTGGCTGAATAGGAGGGGGGAGTAATCGGTTACTGAATACTGAATACATGCTCCGAAAGTAATCAGAATACAGTTACAGTTACGTGTCTTAAAAAAGTAACGTATTCAGATTACTTTTAGAATACTTTCTTTTTCCATAACAGATGGGTATGTTTTGGTGCACAGGAGACACTTGTCTTACTGTTTTAATGGCTTATCAAGAACTCAAACACAACATCTTGGTGTCATTCTGGACAGCTCCCTCTCATCTGCACCCCACATAAAAAACATCACCCGGACTGCATTCTTTGTACTGTCTTAAAACCTTTCCTTGGAATATGTTATGAATTGTAAGGTGTCCTTGGGTGCTTTGAAAGGCACCCCTAAATAGAATGAATTATCATTATTATTTATTAAAACGATGTAATAACTTTTAAAACTTGTTCCAGTCCCTTGCCCCATGCATTCAGCAGCAGCAGGCCATTCACTTTGATTTGATCCCATTATGAAATGTCATCATTTCGACAATAAAGAAATGCTACATAAACGTTATCTTGCACATGTTATCTAACCATCTCCGTCTCTAACGTTCAATATATTTTAAAAGAGACCTCTCTCTCTCATCTGCGTGCGGGGGCGGGGCCTCACAGACACTCTGCCTGCATCTCTCTCTCGCTCACAGACAGGCTGCAGCGCTGTGCAGTGTGCACACAGTCTGCCGGTAATGAATATTACATTTTGTGAGGAATCTTTTCCACCAATAATTCCAATAAGTATTCCAAAATGTATTCACTTCAGGTTTACGAAAGTAACTGTAATCAGATTACTCGTTTTTCAAATGTAACGCCAGCTGAATACAGTTAGCCTACTTGATTTTTGCATTCTGATTACATAACGCAGTTACATGTATTCCGTTACAACCCAACCCTGCTTCTAGGCTACTGTCCCGCAGCTCCTGCCTCTCTGTTGGACTCTGTCACAGCGGGGCTACTGCTGTGGTGCGGAGCGCGGGCCGGATGAGAATGTCTGGCGGGCCGGATGTGGCCCGCGGGCCGCCAGTTGGTGGTCACTGGTGTATAGCATAACTAGTGATGTTACGTATTGCGCCGAGGCTTCGGAGCGTGTGTCGAGTAATCCCCGAAGCTTTTTGTGAAGCATGTATCGAGGCTTGTATCGTTTTGGGCTAGTGACGTCATCGATGACAAATGAAGCCTCGCTGCCTGTCGATACCACGTGACTGCTTCAGGAAACGATTCAGATCGGTTGAACCCATGGGTTGAACCGTTGAACCACAACGGTCATAATACCCATGGATGTATAATGAACCATATTACCCCTCCTGTAACCGGTGACACGATGGAATTAAGAGAGCTCAGACCCTCACTCATATAGAGGTCTGAACATGTGATAAGTATAAATAAATAAAAGCATAAATAAATGTAGGAATAAAAACATGAATAAATAAATACAGGAATAAATATACTTCAGTGTTTTCATGTAGATTCAGTGTGTGTCCTGTGGCTCACCTGGAAAGCAGTTGACACACGACCGCAGGGTCCCTGGTTCAATGACTCGTCATTGTGTCTTTTATTTTATTTTATAAAAGCCACAGCTAAATTAGATAATGCAGTTAATAAATGTAGTCTTTGATATGTTTTAGCCTTTCTCAGGCTACCACATGGTTAAGTTTACGAATATTATTAAGGAATACAAATCCCTCTTTGCAATGTTTACCAGCCTCTTTAGGCTTTTCAATCACAATCATTAAACTGGAATAAATACTATATTGTTAACATGAAAATATGATTTTATGTTCGTTGTTTAGAGTTATTCTAAGGCTTTACTCATTGGGAACTCGGTATGAGATAGAGCACACTGTTGAGATGTAAAATCTGCCTGTTTTACACACTTTGACCAACAGGGGGGTTTGTGTTCAAATGAAGCCCATGATGAAGCCTCATGAGATGAACCCTTTTGCGAACCAATTGGCTGGAAAGCTTCAAAGCTTCATAAGGCTTCATCTCGCCATCACTAAGCATAACGTTAGCATTTTGCTTCTTGCGACTAGATTTATGATTCGAAAATTATAAAAGTAGGGTAGACATGTGGATATTATCCGGCTGAACAAAACGTGACCCGTCTCTTAAATGTGTGTCAACCACATACCTTATTTCGAGTTATTTTCCAAAATCCTATGGAGAAATTGCATTGCGTTTTTGACGAAGGAATCGGAAGGAGTTTACATCCGGGTTTTAGGACGCGTCACTGCGGTTGACGTCACAACGTTGCCTCACTTTTCGCCGAACTGCATTGTGGGAAGCAAAGCGAAGATTTCCAGGATTTTTCAGGATTCAAAAGTTGACGCGGCGCGGCGGCGAATAATCGATTAATATTCGTCAGGGCTGTCCGATTTTCGAATTTGATCATGGTCAGTTTCTGGCATCCCTAGTAACTGTTGTCTACAGTGTTTACATGTGAACAACAACAAAGCAGGCGTGGCTCAACAGGAATATTGTGTCGTGTTATAATCCAGGGCAGAAGCAAAACATCTAGTGCATGTTATACTATAAGTCAGGAAACAATAGAAGAATGTGTAACCTTTTCTGTGTAGAAGGGTTGAAAGCGCCGCCAGGGTGAAGCCATTGTGCTTTAATATAAAACCTGTCATCAAGTTCCTGAGAAGCTGTTTGACTATAGACTAACATTTTCCATACGGCATTAATTCAACAAAGGAACGCTGTTAAGAGTGTGTGTGCTAATGTGATTTAAAGCCATTTTATGTCCAAGCTTAAAATGATTATACTTGACTAAAAGGATTTGTTGAAGCACCTTAAATGTTTTTTGTGTTTGTATGTGTGCAGGTGACACTTCTACACGGCCGGAGTCCAACATGTTGGCCAGACAGGACACAGACGGAGCGGAGGCTGCTGTCTTTAGTGTGCGTCATGTCCGTAGGCCTGTTCGTATCTCTCATCACGACTGGGGTCTGCTACAAACAGAGTGAGTTCCAATTTCCATGTAAACTCAATGCTACGGTGACTATATCTCCTGAAACCCAGCAGTGGTCTCTGTGAAGTAGCCTGAGAAGGGGAATGTTCTACAAGTATATTGTCAAATCAAAAGACAAAGCAACACACATTTCCGAAAGAAAGAATTACAAAAGAAAACACCCCAGTAAAAGGAGAGTAGTTCAAAAGAATATTTCAAAATGTCGGGAAATATGCCAATTTGCTTTTGCCAAGATATGAGAAGATTAATACCACTCTGATGTCTGCCCATTACATATACATCTATCTGCCAGTAGCTGGTTCGCTAAGCTTGGAATGTAAGCTTGAAACAGTATAAAGAAAACAAAGGAACACAATTCACCAACCAGTACCTTTTTTAAAGCTTTAAAATCAATACATTATATTGCGTTTGATCGGTACAAAAACTTGATATAAATGTATTGGAATATTTCTTAGCCAAGAAAGAAAAATGTTTTGTATCAGATTGTGTTACCTGTGGACAGAGCTATGCTAACTGTTTCCCATGTTTACAGTCTTTACGCTAGGCTAAGCTAAGCTAACCCTACAGCAGGGGTGCCCAACCTTTATTGAACCGAGAGCTACTTTTAAAGTTGCCAGTCTGCCGAGATCTACCAGTCCAAATAGAGAGGCGTAGCCATTAGTGAGAGCCTACTACCAGGTGAATACACACTTCTACTTGTATAAAACTGGCCTTTGTACGATTAATACTTCATAAAATACTGCAGATCCTTTATCTTACCTCTTTCTAATCTACACACATACAAGTATTTAACTGAAGTTACACAATAATGTTGTTGATACAGAGTTGGAGTTTATTCACACGTCACATACTACAGTGGGTAATGTTTTCAAGAAACATTGAACAGTGCTGCCACATATGACACAGGGAAAAAAGAAAAGACTCTGAACCCTTTCTTTGCCATTATATAAAAATAGTGTTGCTACAAAAGTATAAATTAGGCTTACTAATAAGACAACTCAGATCTGAAGCTACACAGGAATCTGCTGCCAAAGTGCAATAAAAAAGACAGAATTAATAGAATCAAACCCTTTTTTTGTATAAAAAGAAATGCCTTTAAAATAGGATGCAAGCAACACTAGTTTCTTAACCTGAATTGATAATAGACTATAATCAATTTAAACAGAACAGATCTTAATGTTTGCATTCTTATACAATTTTGTACAATAATTATAATGAATACGTTCAAACAAACTAAAACGTACAGCTGATTAATAACGGTATCTAACTTGAGTTTTTATTATATCAAAAACCTGTTGAAATTCTACTGTTATTTTTACTGTCCACCAAAAGCGCGTCAGCAGCCTCCAGGAATGCTTCTTTCACAACTTCGCCGTCGTTGAAAGACTTCATGTGTTTGGCAAGAACGTGACTGACACGATAATATGCTATGGCAGCAGCCTTGCTCTTGTTGTTGGGCCTGGTGAAAATGGACTGCTGTGCGTTTAGCTGCCCTTTCAGGTCCCTCACCTTTTGGGAGCGTAGGGCAGAATTAGGCAATAGTATGAAGCTGCAGACCGCAGTTTCAGACCCGCAGTTTCAGGAGCCTTCTTCTCTTTTATAAAAGGCGGATCGCAAACAGCTTTTAGTTACACTGCCACCACCTAGCGAGTGTGTATCACCATGTCATTCCATCTCTAATAAACAAAATAACGAAAACTAAAATAATAAACCACAAAATAAATACTCGAATTAGGAGGGAATTCCGTCTCGTAGCGTTTGTGCACTGTTTTGAAATGCCGCTCCTAAATTACCCTTCTTCGATAAAGCCACGCTCGCATTGTAGAGTGCAAATTATATATTTTGGGCTTTTTTGCTTCTGCCATAACTGCGGTCTTGTGTGTGTGCGGACTGTCACTCCTGTTGACACGGACAACGTCAGCGAACTAGTTCACTGCCCACTGCCCACTAGCCACGCCCCGACACATGGGGTCACGCCGGCCAATCACAAAGCTTTGATGCGTTCAAGTGCATTATTCTGGCACAGGAAGATTATGTTATAGGACATTAACGAGAAAACAGAATATTGTTGTTCTATTTTTAGACACATCTCGCGATCGACTGGGAATCTCCCGGCGATCGACCGGTCGATCGCGATCGACTGGTTGGGCACCCCTGCCCTACAGTCTTTAGGCTAGGCTAACCCTACAGTCTTTAGGCTAGGCTAGGCTAAGCTATCCCTCTGTCATCTGCAGCTACACATTTACTGAAAAGGCTTAAAAGTGTCATCATTCTTGATATAACCTAACTATCTTCAACAAAGGCGCTTTTTCCAAATGCCAAACTATTCCTCAAATGCTGGGCATAACCTTTTTTATAATAATACTAAGTACTGTCTGTAAAGCTTCAGCTAAGCTGCCTATAAAAAAAACCTCTCTAAATCTCTCCCTAGAGCTTGTTCATTACGGAAAAAGGACTTGTGGAATTACCATCACATCCAGGCGGGGTCTCATCTGTGCTTGTTTCCTCAAATGTACCATGGGAAACCTAATGTGACTTCCTCCCATTCAGAACCGCATGTCAGGTCACACTTTGAAATAATAAGAGGAACAAGGATGAATTCTCCTCAGGGTACTAAACTCATCCCTGCCCGTAACATTGTCTCCGGATCTGTTATTGACCTTATATGGACTGATGGGGAAAGTATTTACTGTAAGTCCAGTATTAGAGTTGAGTGGTCCCTGGAGTTGTTCAGTACTGGCACTTCTCTAAACACTCTTGATAGTTTTGTAAAGCTCTTCCTGTTAAACAGCGTTTGTGTTTAAACCTTATGAAGTAACACAGAGCTGACGAAAGCCTCTGTGCTGCCCTAATGGCGTTTGCTTAACAATATTGTACTCTACACACATAAAGAGCAATCACATTTATAACGAGCCAGTAAAATACCTTGTTCAAGCAAAGTGGCTGACTTAAACTTTGTTTTTAATTAATTAATGAATCCATCATCCCAAACATTCACTACATTTAACCATTTTAAGGGGCCTTTTTTTGTAGTCTGTTATATAGGTTTTAATGCATGTAAATGCTCTGCAAAGGTTCACCTCCCACACACTCCCCCCCCCGCTTTAAAATGCCTCCATTGGACTCCTTTGTTTACTTCCAAAACATAATGACATCACAATGTAACACTCACACTTTTATTGGCTAGCGCTGAAACATATTGTACGTAAGGGTTGGACATCTCACCAATAACAAATGAGCCGGCCAGCTGACCAATCAGAGCAGGCTCTGGTTTCAGACAGATTGTAAAAAGAGGTGATGCAGCAGAGGCAGTATGAGAAAAATAAAGAGCTTTTTGAACATTAAAGCATGATGACATGTCACTATAGAGGCACAACATACACATATGAATCTGAAAATTAGCATTATTGGGACAACATAAGCAATTGTTAGTAGTTCACGACACGTGTGACATTTGCTTCTATAAAGAAAATATCTCACTTTTCGGCTTATTATTTCGAAAAGATTTCTACTAGAAGAGATATTCCCTCCAGGTTATTTATCTTCCCTGGTCATACAATAATTGTTTCCAGATGTTCTGAAAACTCAAATGACCTACCAGGAAATATTTACCCACTGTGGTCCTTAGAAACCAAAGAGTTTATAATAACTATCTATAAAGTAAACAATTTTGTCTTTCCCCCTGCAGCTCACCCTGGCTTGTGTCTATCAGAGCCGTGCATTACTGTGGCCAGTGCAGTCATGGGGGCCCTGGATCGATCTGTGGACCCCTGCCATGACTTCTACAACTTTGCTTGCGGGGGCTGGGTGAAGAACAACCCCCTGCCTGAGGGCAAGTCCCGCTGGGGACCTTTCAGCAACCTCTGGCAGAACAACATGCTTGTGATGAAGCATTTATTAGGTAAGACTCTTTGAGTGGGCTCAGCTGCCTTCACCCGGGCAGAGGTGTGAAGAGTTTTTCTTCTCTGGCTCATTGGGCACAGCTGGGGAAACTGGCTTGTCTTTCATTCTTGTAATTGATTTCACTTCTTTTATTGGGCAGAAAACACAACAATAAAAGGTCTGAGTAAGTCTGAGGCGAAGGCCCAGAAATATTATCAGGCCTGCATGAATGAGAGCAAGATTGAAGAATTGGGAGCAAAGCCACTACAGGAGCTTATCAGCCAGGTATGCTTCTTTTTTACGAAAGCAATCAACCATCAAACACTTCATCATTTCAAGAGGTCTCTGAGCCTCTGCCCTTTACATTTCCTGTTTCAGTTAGGAGGATGGTCCCTGACAGGAGACTGGGACAAGGACAACTTCCAGGAAATTTTGCGTATGGTGTCAGCCAACTTTCGCGCCTCACCGTTCTTCACAGTGTTTGTCAGCACCGACTCCAAAAACTCCAACAGCAACATCATCCAGGTGAGAGGACAGGGGCGAAAATGTTATGAATGAATGGGAAATTATATATTTACTATCTCAGAAAGTGCTTTTTCACTAAAAACCTTTTACCACATTATTTTAAACTTACATTAAAAATTACATTTAAAGCTGCACAGCTCTCCCACTTTCTGTATACTACACATATTCTTTTGTGTCATTTCTCATATTCTTGTGTTTTGTATATTTATATTTCTTGAAAACACTTATTCTTTGAATTGTATAACAGTGTTTGTAATTGTTCTATACTTCTACCAATTTCTACCAAGATATATTTCAATCAATCAAAGTTCATTTATATAGCCCAATATCACACATTTGACACAGTGGACTTTACAGTCGTACAGAAAATGAATACGATACACTCTGTCCTTGGACCCTCACAGCCGGCAAGGGAAAAGCCTCCAAAGAAACCCTACAGTTAATTGGGTTGATTTTTAAATCCTCTTACTACTACTAGTATTACTACTACAACTATACATAATATAATAATAATTAGTTAACAAAAAAAAACATAAACAGTAAGTCTATAGATATTAACAATACAAATATATCTATCTATCTAGCGAGTACACAATATGAAAATATACAGAATAAACTAGAATATAATAGACTAATCTGATATTCTGGGGCCAATCCACTCATTATCACGGTGGTCCTGGTTTCACACAGACAGTTTGACACAAGAGTTCATTCCTCTGCAGGGTGTCATGAGAACGTAACAAATAGCACAGATATGGTCTTTGGCAAGCCTCTTCTTTGAGGCTGCATGCTGGCAGCGCAGGAATGAAAACAGAAGGCACATTGTGAGGGGTTGAGATGGAGGCTGAACTGTATGTCATCAATGTTTTTTCTCAAATCTAGGTGGATCAGTCCAGCCTGGGGCTACCTTCACGAGATTACTACCTCAACAAAACAGCAAATGAAAAGGTACTTGTGGGCAAGTTGCTTGTTTTACAGTGGTAAAGCGGCTACAATGTTTTGACTGTAAAAGTAAAGGATATTAAAGCTCATCATTTCATCAAGCTCTGGAATTTCTACAATGACAATAAAAAACAGGTTATTAAGCTCATCCAAATATTTGAAAATAAGGAAATATTAAAAGAGAAATATTTCAGCCGCAGGGTGGAAATCAACTCTGCATAGTAGCTTATGTTTGCATAGTTTAGGATTACTTTCCTGAAAGATTTTTCTCTCACACACAATCCCTTGTCCCCCCACATCCCCCCCTCTGCACTGCCTGATGGACGTACAGTATCTGTCAGCATACCTCAACTTCCTGGTGGAATTGGGGGTTCTTCTTGGTGGCTCCGAAGAGACTTCTTCATCACTGATGCTTGAGATCGTGGACTTTGAAACCACCCTGGCCAACATCACCGTCCCTCAGGACGAGAGAAGAGACGAGGAGCTCATCTACCACAAGATGGAGGCCAAAGATCTGTCGGTGAGCAATCCCCCACATTAAACAAGAATATACAGATCTTAAAGGGGCCCTATTATGTGTTTTGGGCTTTTCCCTTTCCTGTAGTGTGTTATATAGGTTTTTGTGCATGTAAATGGTCTGCAAAGGCTATATTGGATAATTAGTCTCCTTTTTGTTTACTTCCGTAACACAGTGACATCACTATGTAACACTCGCACTTCTTTTGGCTAGCTCTCCAAACATAAAAAGTAATAGGCTAAGGGGCAGGACATCTCTAAAGGCACGGACACACCAGGCCGATTATCGGCGTCGGTGGGCGTCAGGCCGACGATGAGCGTCGACACGCCCTACTCAGATTGGTGTGTCCCGCACCGTTGGGTCTTTTCGGCCATACCGACGCCTTTTCGGTCTTTTCAGCCTTTGCCGACTGCATGTTGAATCGACGGCAGTCGGCAAAGGCAGTCGGCAAAAGTAATCACTCTGATTGGCTGTTCAGCTTAGCGAATCAGTGCATGAGAAGCAAAACGGAAGTGAGGGACCCAAACAAACTATTAAGAAGGCAAATCTGAGATTTAATTTAACTCCAGCTCTCGACACAGGTTCGGGAAAGCCCCCTGAGCTTCTCGCTGCAGAGTGAAAATGGAACACACACGCTATTTGTTGTTTGTTTATATCACGCAGTCTGTTCTTCTTCTCTCGGTTATCACGCAGTCTGTCTTCCGGTTGTTGCCTCTTTTGAATGACGAATACACACTACTGCTGGTAAGGAGGGTTATTGCCACTCACGCATGCGCAGTTCGTACGTGCTTCTTGGCCGTCGGCGGAAGTCTTTGCGGTGTGTTCCAGTGCGACACATGGCCAAGACGCAGAGACGCGAGGCGACGCAACAGTCGGGGTCCGTCTGTGTCAGTTCTTTGTTGTCAGATTGGTGTGTCCGGGCCTTAAGCGTTTGACCAATCAAGACAAAGTAGACCAGCTAACCAATCAGAGCAGACTGGGCCCTGGTTTCAGACAGAGGGTGAAAAGAGGTGCTGCAGAAATAACATTAAACATTAAAGCATGGAAACATGTCACAGAAGAGGAAAACATACAAATATGAACCTGAAAAGGAGCATAATAGGGCCCTTTTTAAGATAATAATATTCTATAAATCATGATAAAAAGTGTGAAGCTAAATTATGCAATAACATAAATGTAAATATTCATATTCATTGTAAAAGCTAGACTTTGTCTCAATGTTTGTGTTTTATCTGTGTTTCTGCAGACTCTGGTTCCTGCAGTTGACTGGATGCCATACCTCACAGAAGTGTTTGCTCCTGTGCAACTCAACGATTCAGAGCCAGTAGTTGTTTATGCCAAAGAATACCTCGAGCAAGTTTCGGAACTCATACTCAAAACAAATAAAAGGTCAGATATTGTATAAGCATTTATACTTTTATCCATCAAATACATTTTGCATGTTACAATTTCTTTTTAAATAATCACTAGCATAAACCCTCCTACTGAAAGGCTCATTGGTAAGCAATCACGCTGACAGAAGGCAACTAAACAATGGATTTGATATTTCCTTTTTAGCCTACTCAACAACTACATGATAATGAAGGTGGTGAGGAAGATGGTGTCCATTTTGGACCAAAGGTTCCAGGATGCAGAGCAGCGCTTCCTTGAGGTCATGTACGGGACAAAGAAGGTGAGACATTAAATGAAAGTACTTTACAGTGACTGTAATCAAGTATGACACAGATAGATTTAACAGTGAGATGGGATAGAGTCCAACAAATCTGTGCAAGATTCGAATCCAGATAAGGTATTTTTAGCATGTTTGTAGACTAGATACTATCTGTACGTGAATTGAGGTTTTGTCATTATCATTCTGCTTTTAGAAGCCCAGTTTATACTGGCAGGGGGAATGGCCCAGAGCCAAACCACTAGCATGTTGGAAAGCTTCTCACTTGACCTCTTGTTCTTGTGTCTTTCACACGGCAGAGACTTTTTTACTGAATGCAGGAAGAAATGTGCGCCAACTGAGAAGCAACTTTTTTTTTTAACAAGATCTGTAAAATATCAATCATTGTTTTATGGCTAACCTTGTTAACCTGCATTCTTAATCTATATGTAAACAGGAAACCTGGTTTCCTTATCTAGGATAAGAGGTTTTAAAAGAGAAAGCTACTTAACACAGCTACATGTTGCTGAACAAACCTGATTTTGTTGCATATATGAGTGTGTGTGCTTTGTCCAGAAACAATGTCTCAATCAGTTTTCATTGGAACTATCTGCTACCAAAGAAATAGTTCCAATAAAAGCTATTCAAAGCAAGGTCCTTGAATTTTCCAGTTGTTGGAACATTGTTTCTGGGCAGAAGTGTTGCTGTTGAATTGAGCACCACAACTACAATTATTTTCAGCTGTATTGTGTTGGGGTGAAAGCAACACTCATAGAGACCTTTAACTTAATTCCACAGTTTATCATCTGAAATGATTGCAGGATGCAAAGTTACTACACTTTTAATAACTTTATATAACACTTAAAATGAGTGAACTGAGATATTAAAGGGGCCCTATTATGCTTTTGTTTTTTTTTCCTTGTCTGTAGTGTAGTATGTAGGTTTGAATGGACTGCAAAGGCTCAAATCCCATAGTTCCCTCCAGGGAGAGTTTCCTTCCCACATGCCTCTATTGGCTAGCGCTCCGACACATTGTACGGTGGCAAATCTCTAAGCAGTTGACCAATCCAGCTAACCAATCAGAGCAGACTGAGCTCTTGTTTCAGACAGAGGGTGCAAAGAGGTGCTGCAGCACAGGCAGTATGAGAAAAAGAAAGAGCTTTTTGCACATTTAATTAAAACATTTGAACATTTCACAGTAGAGGCACAAAATACAAATATGAACCTGAAAGTAAGCATAATAGGGCCTCTTTAATTAGACACGTAGTCAAATATATTAATACTTAAATCCATATCCTGTCTTAGTGTACATTTAAATGACTATGCAATATCCTGTTCCCCTGACATTGTTTTAAAATAGGGTTAAGCTGTTAAAACAAACCTAAGCTCTCTATGTATGTCTGTTTTATGTGAGAGTCTCTTTTTCCATCTGTGCCTATGTGAACACATTTACAACTTCTTGTTTCTTGCTCAGAATGCTCCTCATTTCCTCACTCTGATCCTGTTTCCTCTTTATCTATGTATACATACATCCCACTTTGTACTTGTCCTTCCTTTCACCTGATAATCACTTTGTCACATAGGGATTTTTCTTTACATGCAGTAAGTGAATTAACTGGTTGCGTGTGAGACACTGTTTTTGAACACTTCAGAAAAAAAGAAATAATCAACATGCTTTTTTAGTAAATGACATGTAGAGCAATGTCAAGGTAAAGTTGAGCATTAAGTGAAACTGCTGATTTAAAATGAGTCCTTGACCTTTATCTGTGCTGAAATGACTCCTCTGTCTTTTTTCATTTAGTAGGTGTTTTGTTGGGTGGTTGCTTGCTTGCATTTCCTCAGCCATGAGTGTAAATGACATTAAGGGTGTTGCTGCCATTTTTAACTCAACAAAACCCCAGCACTCAGTGCTTTAGAGAGAACACTTTGTCTTTCAGCCCACAGAGAGATAACAACCTTTTTGTGAAATGAATCTTCTAATCTACACAATGGCTCCTCCGTTTGTTACGTCATTGGATTTAAGTCTAAAAAATAACAATTCTTATCTATTTCTGTTTTGATGTCTGAAAAACGACTTTATTACCAATAGCCATAGATTATGGGTCCCCACTTTACATATAGGGATAAAACAAATGTTAATACATGCTTATCCAGTTTAGAGTCATGGGGGGCCCCTATCCCAGCATGCACTGTGCTTGAAGCTGGAACAGATTGACCCGATCACCAAACTTTCAGACTGCTTTGCAGGAGAAATATCTATTATTAGACTGCGTTGTCTCAGTAGGAACATGTTTACTGTAATGCTTTCTTTTCACTTCTGTTTAACCATCACCACAGTTCTCTCCACCTACACATGAAGCCCCACGGCTACATGTTCATTCTGGGAAATGTAGACAGTGACTAACAAATGGGGTCAAACTAAATGTGACGCTACAATACAATTGCAGACTAAAAGGAAATTCCAAAGGGTTGTATCTTCACTACACTGATGAAGCAATTTTCCTTAACGTATCTCGACTTGTTGATCTCGCGTTGTAGAGCTGCTCTCCACGCTGGAAGCTGTGCGTCAGCGACACAGACAGCGCCCTGGGCTTTGCTCTAGGAGCCATGTTTGTCAAAGACACCTTTCCCGAAGACAGCAAGACCATTGTAAGCATTTCAAAGTCTTCCCCTCACAAAAGCTGCTCCTGCTGTGTGAGATGATTTGACTCTCTTTTGTCCCTTCTGTGCTCCAGGCTGAGGATATGGTTGCAGAGATTAAATGGGCGTTTGAGGACAGCCTGAAAGATGTGAGCTGGATGGATTCGGAGACAAAAAAAGCAGCCAAAGAAAAAGTAGGATAAGAAAGATGATGATTATTCCCTCTTCAAAACATTTTCCAACTCCTGCTTCAGGGAGACTTTAAACATCTGAATGAGTTCTGT
Source organism: Gobionotothen gibberifrons (assembly GCA_943591055.1). Taxonomy (NCBI): domain Eukaryota; kingdom Metazoa; phylum Chordata; class Actinopteri; order Perciformes; family Nototheniidae; genus Gobionotothen; species Gobionotothen gibberifrons. The sequence goes on from CALSBZ010004335.1 coordinate 1,283,782, forward strand.
TGTTGTGGGTGGGGGTTACAGCACTGCCACCTGGTGTAAAAATGTGTCTTATGCAGTTTTTCTTCATATATCACAGGCGGATGCAATATACAACATGGTTGGATATCCAGAGTTCATCATGAACTCCACAAAACTGGACAAAGTGTTCAATGATGTAGGTAAATGTGGAACTGTATCATCCTGTTACTTTTGTTCATCACATCATGTCTCACTAAAACACCAAATTACACTTCTGATTCCTCTCTTTTAGTTTGAGGTGGTGAACGAACTCTACTTCCAAAATGTCATGCAGTACTACAACTTCTCAGCCCGAGTGACTGCGGACCAGCTGAGGAAAACTCCCAACAGAAACCAGTGAGTTGCCCCTGGTTACCCTCATCCCCCCCCCTCCAGCCCCGCTCAGCCAGAGACGAGGCTGCACGCTCCGTTGGGGGCACATTCCCATTGTACTGACTCAGCAGAATAATGCTGCCATCCACAAATGTTCCCAGGCAACCAACTTCCCTCCGCTGACCTGAGCCTTGTCTCTAATTAGGCTGGCGAGGGTTTCCCATGCATTTCAAACTGATCTGCAGTCAGCGAGGGAAGAATCAATATTCTGAATTTGTTGTGACCTTGATGTCAGCCTCTCATGTTGGTCCTGCGTGTTCCTTGCTTTTCTTTTACAGGTGGAGCATGACCCCTCCGACCGTGAATGCATATTACAACCCAACGAAGAATGAGATGGTTCTGCCTGCAGGAATCCTTCAGGCTCCGTTTTACAGTCGTTCCTGGCCTAAGTACGTCTTCTGCATCGCATTTCAGGCTCAAACAATCATGGATGGTGGAGCACTGTCTTTAATTCACAGAACCATAAAAGCCAGTATACAAAAAACATGGTATTTAAACAACAGTGAAGTTTAAATCAATACTAGTAGTAAAAAGCATTCTCCACAGGACATTGCCTTTAGCAGCTGTTTTTATAACTAAACATGAGTGTCCTGTGGTGTGCAGCAGATACAAAATGGTAATCAGACTGATTTGCCATTCTGTCTTACTTCATTGATTTTCTTTTTGAATATGTATTGATTTGGTTACATTTGAATTGCTGATCTGAGATCAGGGCAACGGCAAAAAAGGGGATCGAAAGAACTCACTTTTTCTTTTACACAGATTAAACAAGATATACATTTTTGTTTACAGTCTTTGTGCTAAGCCAGCTGTCCTCTGGCTGCAGCGTCATATTGATCAAACCGATATGAGAGTGGTATCATCAATCTACTTATCTAACTGGCAATAAATTGAACAATGTCAAAAATGCTTCCTCAGACACAGTTGCTTTAACCATCTTTGTGGGACATACAAACACGTTGAAATGTAGTCATTGGGGGTCATAAAGGTATCTTTTTTACACTTTTTCAGAGCTCTTAACTTTGGGGGAATTGGCGTGGTCATGGGACATGAACTGACTCATGCTTTTGATGACCAAGGTTGGTGAAAGGCTTTCCATTTTGAACTCTTTACATTTAAATACATGTCAAATAAAACCTTCAATGTCTGTATGCTTGATTTGGCAGAGAATACAGTGATGCCTTACACTTCTCTTTCTTTCTTTTTAAAGGGAGGGAATACGACAAAGATGGAAACCTGCGTCCCTGGTGGAAGAATTCCTCAGTAGAGGCCTTCAAGAAGCAGACTCATTGCATGGTGGAGCAATACGGGAATTACAGCATCAACAAAGAGCCTCTGAATGGAAAACACACCCTGGGAGAGAACATCGCTGACAACGGTGGACTCAAGGCCGCCTACAAGGTCTGATATCTAATAGGAAGCGTGATTAAAGGGGCCCAATTATGCTTATTTCCACGTTTCATAATTCTATTTTGTTCCTCTGCTGTTTACATGCTTTAATGTTAAAAAAGATCTTTATTTGTCCCATACTGCCTGTGCTGCAGCACCTCTGTTCACCCTCTGTGTGAAACCAGAGCCCAGTCTGCTCTGATTGGTTAGCTGGGCGGCTATGTTGTGAAACGTAGAAATGTCCCTTCCTTAGCATATCATATAAAATGTGCTACCCAATAGAAGTGTGTGTTACATAGTGATGTCAATATGTTACGGAAGTAAACAAAGGAGTCCAATTATCCAATTTAGCTTTTGAGGAACTTTTACATGCACACAAACCTATATAACACACTACAGGAAAACACATAGATTTTAAGAGCTGTGTATTGTTCTAAACAAAGGATTTCAAGGCGTTTCAGGCATGGGGGGGAGAGTGTGGGAGAGAAACTTTCGGATGTCTGCGTTTGCAGACCATTTACATGCACACAAACCTATAAAATGCTAGGGCTTCAATGTTTTTCTGTTTGTGACTTCCATTTAACGATGGAGACACACAATTAAATGCCGGTGCAAAGGAGCATTTAAATGAAGCCTGATCTATTATTATTTATTTGGTTAAGGTCAGACCGCTGCTGTTATGTTTACTACAGCAACATTATCAGATTGCATGTTCAAAAGGTCAGAAATCTTACCAGACAGATCCGATATTTATCCCCTGCATTAATGTATTCTTCAAGGCCGTTGTGGGTCACATCCATTCATCTGTATTGGAAAAAGCAACTTGTCTGGTTTACAGCGAAGCCTGGCAATGCAACAGGTGGCTATGAGTGGCCTTGTCAGCCTCTGGTTACTTCTTCACATGCAGACATTCTTTCCATGTAATGAAAGGTCATAAGCTGTGAAGCAGAGGAGCAAATCATATGGAAGCAAAAGCAGCCTGCATTATGTGGCACATGGAAACCAGAGGGCGTTAACACTATGGATCTTCTTTTCCCCCTTGGTGTATCATTTTACACTTTTACACAAGCAACACAGGGACCGCATGCTAGTAACAGGATCATTTATTTTTCTTCAAAGGCTTATGTGAACTGGGTCAAAAAGAACGGTGAGGAGGCCACGCTGCCTGGACTTGGGATGACGAACGATCAGCTATTCTTTGTAGGATTTGCACAGGTTTGTATCCCTCAAATTATTTCCTTTGACTCAATAGTGTTAATATTACTGCTGGTTTTACAACATTTCTTAACGCTACACTCCAGACACGTTTTAAGACATAACAACTATTCTACAAATAATTAATTTGTGGTTAATCTGATGGGGTTTTAGAGAAATCAACACCCTTTCCCTCTTCTGAAAAATCCATACTGTATAAATCTGCAAACATTTTTCCAATATTTAAATGCTGGAAAGATCCATCTCAGTGTTTGTCCTCAGTAGGTTTTAAGTTTCCTCCTCACACTTGTACACATTGCCTCCTGTACTGCTCCTATGTCAAACTTGGATTCAAGATGAGCACAAACAAACTTTCTTCCTTTGCAAATAAATGTGAAAAAAGCCTACATAAATAATGTAGACAAGATATTTAAATTAATAACTTCAACCTAACCGGAATAAATTCAGTCCAAACTCTTTATAAATCTCCTTACAATTCTCCATGTTATTTTTTTTTAAAGGGCGGAAACATGAATCCCTAATTGTGTGTCTCTGTGTCCTTTATCTTTGCTGCAGGTATGGTGCTCTGTCAGGACACCTGAAAGCTCACATGAAGGCGTCATCACAGATCCTCACAGTCCATCAAGATTCAGAGTCATCGGCACCATCTCCAATTCACAAGAATTCTCAAAGCACTTTGGCTGCAAAGCAGACGCTCCTATGAACCCGAAACACAAGTGTGAGCTTTGGTGATGTTTATCAGCAAGGAGAACATGGACGTTGGGGAGAAAGGAATGACAAAGTCTCTACTGACGGGGAACGCAAGAACCACTGAAAGTCCTTCTGCCTTGCCACTTAGTGCTTATCAGGATCCTTATCGGGACAGAATGTGCCTGCTTTGCATGCAGGATTGCAATCTTCAGTGCTTCTCCAAAAGACCTGTTGGTTTAAGCAAGCAGCTTTCCCTGAATTAAATGTAACTATGAATGCGCTTTTTGAACACTGGAAATCCAAAAAATGGTTACAGAAAATGGGGGAACCACTCTCAAATGTTGTCAGCTGCTTGTTTGTCACATGTGGTGATAAATAAGCAAAGGGCTGTTTCTTTTTCCTGTAACTTTTCACTGTGCTTAGATCTTCTGCAATTTATTTGTATTGTGTTTTATTTATGTTCACAATTTTTTGTATATGAAAGTGAACCAGGGACCTCCAAGATTTGTAATCTAATGAAATGGACAGTTCTTAATGTTAATTAAGAATGTTATTATTTGTGTAAAACTACAGCAACTGTAACACCATTGTAAAGCTTAATTACAAATATGTTGTGTACAATCTGGTCAAACTGTTACATTTTATAGAGATGCTGACATGAAATTGTGTTCCGTTGCTGCTGTTTGGAATTAAGACATTTCCTGCAAAGCAGTTACTACTTTTCTTCCTGCAGAACTTATGGTCCTTAACAATTATTCAAGATTAAGTGTTTGTCACAAATTATTTTGTATAATAAAACCAATCTTTAAAAAATCGTTTGTGTCACACATTTGTTTTTTTGCGTGAGCTTACTTACATCCACATTTGTTGTTGTACAGAGATGCTATACTAGATTAATAAAGACTAGGACCCAATGCCCCAGATCACTTAAAATAACAAATTGCAGTACATTTCATGAGGAATTGTCTTGCTGACCTGCAGATGCGAAGCAGCGAGAAGAACGATAGATGGCGCTAATAACACACCCATGTTATAGTCCTGCTGCTGGTGCAGATTACAGTTAAAAACTATACTGTGTAAATAGCTGAATACTGAAGGATTTTGTCCATGCAAACACGCACATTGCTAAAATAATAGTGCAAGTTGATTTGATTAAAATTACTTATTTATTATTTTGCTTCTTAATTAGCTATTTAGCAATGATCAATTATATGTTGTTATAAATAGTTTTTACTATAATCGTATCATCTAAATTGAAGACACGCAAAACAACAAGATAAATCAAAAAAGAAAAAAATAGGTTTTTCAAAAAAAATGTTGTGGACACACATGCCTGCTATCTGTATCTGATTGTAGGTTAGTTGATTAGCCGAGCGAATCCGTGGCTGGCCGAGAATTGCCGAATCATCTGTCCTGCCCGGACTGCTGGAAGCGGCCGCAACGCCATGTTGGCGAAGTCTCTCATCTCTGTGAGGAAAAAATGATAGAAAAAATACGCGCCGAGAAGAAAAGGTAGATCGCCAACAGAGGTAGAAGATTGTGGCGATTATTTATTTTTGAAAGAAAAGGAACCGAGCCGGATCCGCGGAGGTTCCGGACGGACGAGGGAGGCTAAACCTCCCACCGTCCCCATGAATAGCACCGCTGATCCGAACAGCGACTTTCCATGAAAAAAATACGTTTGTGTTGCTATTCGTGCTTCGTTATCCCAGTTCGTTAAAGGGATTTGGGGCCTGCTTCAAGAATCTGCTACGCTTGCTCTATGTGTGCAAGCTAGGCGTTGTTTGTATCAGTATTTATTAAGGTATTGTTTTTATTTGTTGATTTTTTTGCGATGAGTTTGCCACCGAAAGTGGTCCCCAAAACCACCGCTGTCGCAGTTGGCGGACCTGGAAGTGGCCCCTCTCCGTCGAGCCAACTGCGGGCTACCCTGACCTCCGTGTCTCTGCCGCCGGGAGCCCAAACAGCTCCTCAGCCCGGTGCTGTACCACCACCTCAGTATCCTTTCATTTGGGTAACATGAACATTGTTTGTGATGTTGTGCATTTCACTCTTATTTTAAGACAGTAACACGCACACTCTGCTTATTTTATAAGCGGCGGATAACAGGTTTGATGCGGGGATGATGGTTTCGTTTGGAGGGAGCTGGGATGGGAGGGGACAATTAGCTAGCTAAGTATGCTAACGTTAGCTTATCAAGCCGGTTATTAATAAAGCTAACGGAAATGTCAGTTTGGATTTCGGGAGTTCACGCTATGCTATTGTTTCTACTTACGTGTGTGATTTAATAAAGCTGTCACTCGAATATAGTGGGATACAATCAAATATAGATGAAGTGACATTAATGGGTATATAAAATAGCCATCACCGGCAAGCTATAAGGCTTTCTACACCGGTTACCGGCTTTGTTCAGTTACCGTTGCTGGCTAGCAAGGTGCGGTAGCCTAGTTACAGTGCCAGCCTGCTAAGTTAATGGTAGCCACCATGGCTAGCAATTGTACAACTCAGTGAATGTAAGCAGTAAAGCTTCATTCTTTTCAGGGGGCTCACGTTAGCCTGTATAAGGCACGGTTTGTGGGAATTACACCCCCTTTACATTTAACAATAATTTAGCATTTAAAGAGGTGCTCCTATGCACCTAACCAGGCCTGTCAGTGTTTGGGCCGGTGAGCTCTAATGATGACAGCATAAATTAGCAGTTAGAAAGTAGCTTGACAGTGACATAAAGTTTGATATTTACTGTTTGTTTACATTATCAGGTAATACAATTGGGTTATCCCAGAAACCTGTCTCTAAATATGAACTGTAATTCAGTAAATCAGACTTTCAGTGTCGTGGGTTTGCACTGTCATTGCCCGAAAATACACCTTTACTTTTGAGTTGACATAGTGATACACTCACTGTGGTTGTCACCTCCTGTTTTATTTACAGTATGGTGGCACAAGTGAAAGAGAGGATTAGGTTGACGTCTCCTGCCTGTCAGAGACAGAGAGATGTCTTTTGTGATCTGACAGCTTCTGTTGTGGTTTTGGCTTTGGGTTGTGATGTCTCAACCTGATTTCCTGCCACCCAGGATTACAGCCGCCCTGTGTTTCTGACATCTGCAAGGGGCAGTAAGTAGCTGGTTATGGCAGGTGGCAGTATGGAACTGTCTTGCCTAAAGTGTGTTTTTGATTTGTTTGTGGTGAGTAACTCAAGAGCAACACAGAAGATAATAGTCTCTTTATTTGTTGTGCCGTGTCCTCTTTTGACTCTCCAGACTTCTGAAATTAGCTTAACCTACTTTTAGATGTATGATGTGAAGTGCCTACCAGTTGAGTACATAATTGAACCCTCTTCATTTTCTCAATGGATGCATTGTTAGGCTGGTATAGAAATACATAAACATTAGAAAAAACGAAATGCTCCTTTTTTAAAGAAGAGAAATCACAAACATTTTTAATATGGCTTTTTGGTTTGTTCACTCTTGCTAAGCTTTACTTTCACATTGATTAAAGTGATCAGCCTTATATTGGTTATCAACATTATAGAATAACTGACGTCTGGATGAAGTGCTGGCTATTGATCTACTAATGAAATAGTAACTGTGTTGCTGTTAAATGAACAGGGGCAACCCTATCATAGACGGCATTAAACCGCCATATAGTGGAATAAGATGGTTACATCAATTATTGCTATATTTCTTAAAATGAGATTAATTGGTCCGTCCTCTTTACTAAATTTGACAGAATACATTGGTTGGGAGTTTTATCATAATTCAAGAGGGATCCCTCCTCTGTTGCTCTCCCTGAGGTTTCTCCCATTTTTCCCTTAAACTGTGGGTTTTCTCTGGAAGTGTTTCCTTGTACGATGTGAGGGTCTAAGGACAGAGGGTGTCGTATTGTCATACTGATTTCTGTACAAACTGTGAAGACCACTGAGACAAATGTAACATTTTTGATATTGGGCTGTATAAATAAACATTGATTGATTGATAACCACAATATAAATGAAATCTAAAATGTCCAATATTTGGTGAATATGACATTACATCCCCACATACGCATATGGGGAATGAGGCAAATACACATGGCTACAACTAATAAGGTTCACCTAGCTAATGTACTTTTAATTCAACTCAATGCAACAGCCATGCATATACATACCTTTTCTACAAAGTGAATCAATGTTAGTCTTGTTTTTGAATAGGTATTGTTTCTATGGTCAATAGCAGTGCTGCTTAGCATTCAGAGCGAGACTTTGGGGCGCTGTTGAATTTTATTGAATTTTATTAAATGTTAAATTGTTAAATGCCATTAACTATCTAAAAAAGAGTATGATTTCATTTTTCATTATATTACTATCTGTGCAAAGGTTGGAGTTACCAGAAAGATTTTATTTTTTTAGATAAAGTTGCAAGAATGTATGCCTTGTACTGGGGCTTCAATGTCATTTCCATGTCCCTATGATAGTCCCTGGATCCTGTTTTAGACAGCACTGCATTTGACTTTCTTGTCATACATGAAAACAGCCCCTCTGAGTGTTGCCACTTGTCTGACTCCTCACTCTCTCCAGACACCAGAGGTCAGGACTGTGGGAGCATGTTACGCTCTGTCTGGCCTGGGCTCCTAATGTATGGGAATTCCCACTTGGAGGATGTTGGCGTGTGTGTATGAGCAGTCCTGAGATGCACAGGGGTCCAGAGAAGCAGGGTGGAAAGGGTTGTATGTGTGCAGTGCTGGGGGGGGTTGTTTCTGTTCCTGGTTGCCAGAGAAACACCCAGCGCATGCGTCTGCTGCTGCACTTGTCAAACAATGGCAGTGCTGCTTAGCATTCAGAGCGAGAGGCCAAGGTGGCGCTTCCCACCATCTGCCAACAAAGGCCCAGGTCACCCAGCCTGCCTTAGCCCCCCCTTATTTCCTTCCATCCCCCCATAGCTCACCTCACCCCATTGCTCGCCCAGCTGAGAAAACTGAGGGCTTCTCCCCATTTCCCCCCTCCTTGCCGCCTCCCTCCAACCCCTCAGCTTTCATGGTACAGCACTTTCATCTCTCTTTGAAGAGGCTAGCTCCTTTTTCTTTCTCACAACTTTGCAAGTTCTTTTTTTTAATTCTCTGTCCTAATGATTTCTGTTTGGACAAAAGGAATTTGTCAATAAAAAAAGAACTGAAGTTTAATTTGAACCTGCCAGCCAGGCATACAGTCAGAGCCAGTGTTCGTGTTGATATCCCACTACGTAATGTTGGTACCCAGCTGGCTGGTCACACAGCACTGTAGTCATGTATTTTAGGACAGGTGCGTGCAGCCGCGTGAGAAGATATTCTCATGAGCATACTCACTGTGGGATGTTATAAATAAACTGCTGAGTTGTTATGAGCCAGCATACAGGACTGTTCTCTACAGAGAGGGAGTGGCCTGTCGAGAAAAGACATTCTGCACCCTGTCAGAGATCTCCCAGGGTTTTTATCTGAAGCGACATAAACACATCATTGCTGCTGTTGTATTCCTCTATCGTGGATCAACGCCTGTATTTTCTCTAGGAAAGGCTTTCTTAAATACAATTAGTTGCTTATCGTTGAAAAAACCCAATATGTTCCTATTTTACTGACATTGCTTTCAACTGTTCTTACAACCCTCAGTATTTGCAGTGCACTCTTTGTTTGGCGATCCATCCCACCCACACCAAGATGCTGTGAGGTCCATGGTCAAGTTGAGAATGTTCACATCCACTTGTCAGCAAGTATTGCTACAACATTTGCCAAACAGTGCAAATACTTGTTTTGTAGGAGAAAGAATTGATGCTTTGCTTCAACATTTACAAATACAATATTGCATCTACTGTTACGAAACACTGCAGCTAAACAATTGCTTGATTTGTGTGCATCTGCAGTTAAGTTTGCCAACCATTTCTGTCAGCTGTCCCTGTTCTGTTGTTCTTGTTGATATTCATTTCAGTCCTCGTGGTCTTTTAAAATAATCATAGCGAAACTCTCATTTAACTTTGTTAGTTAGAACTGATCTCTCTCCTAAATCTTCCTAGCAGGTTTTTTTGTCGATGGGTCCGATTTTTAGCACTGGCTGGTACTGCTGATGTTTCAAACACAGTGTTTCCCCTAGGTTTACTGCTTTGGGGGGGGGATATCTTTTTTTTAAAATCCTCTGGAGCTGAGAGAGGAGCTGTGGGTTATTGTTATTGATTAATGCATCAGTGTTTCTTAGGCTCAAAAACACTACATTCACAACTTAAAATGAAAGCGTTTAGTTTAATAAAAGAGCACATGTTCAATGTGAAAAGTGACAGTAGTAATAGATTATTTGCAATTTGGTGCTATATATATATATATATATATATATTAAAAAAAAAAAAGCCCCGCGCCCCTCCAAGACAATGGTAAGGGAAACACTGAAACATAAATCATTACCCAGGCGGTATATATCTGGCTGCTGTTTGCCGTCTACCGACCTGTGATTCCGCCTCCGCCGCGATGTCTTAAAGCAAATTCTTAATTTTATTGGCAGTGTGATTTGGATTCTGTAAACTATAACACAACATTTATTTTTTCATAATTTCGCAATTAGTTTCACAGAAAAAGACTAATCCATGCAAAACAAAAGGGCACAGTGTCATTGGCTATGTTTGCTGTCTAAATACCAGGAAGTATTCTTCACTTTTTAACAAACCTTTACAGTGTTTCAGAGATGCAATAGGGGAATCCCTGCTATGGGTTACTGTGGGTCTTAAATGATTGGGTCTATAAAAGTGACCAAAAGTAGGGGAAAATGTCCATCTTATCTTTCCAAGTATATCTTTCTTTAAATATCATCACCTCTTGAAATGTCACATTTTCTCGTGTCTGAACCCAAAACTATTCAGTTTAATATGACATACAACAGAAACATATTTCATACATTTAAAAACTTTAATTTCTGCCATTTTTAACAATGAATTCCTTTTTTAAATAGTTTGGAATTACTTTCTGTTGATTGGCTCGTTGACCAATCAAGGCAGCTCTACATTTTAACTAAAAGTGAGTTGCAACTTGAATTTACCCATTTAGCAGTGAAATAACATACAATACAACTTTATTTATCAATGTAAGGAAATGTGTTAATTATGGTGTATATCTTTCTGACTCCACCTCCTTTTTTTAAAGTACACACTGAATCCCTGTTTCCTTCATTCAAAAAAACAAACATGGTCTTTGCTGCAGAAATCCAAAAGCATTGTTACTTGAGATTTGGTTTGTTAGAGTTGGAGTTCAATCCACCAACCTAGCACGTATCATACTGTAGTGAAAGAGCAGCCTCAGCTAGAACAGGCAGGCAGTATTAAGAGCTGTGTGTGGCCAGTGGGCCATCAGGGAGCAGGAGGGTTTGTGTCTGCACCATCTGGGCCGTCTCTGCTTACTTCCTGTGAATCCACTCTGAACCCACTGCTCTCAGACGTCCAGGTAGCCTGTGTCATCTAAAGGAGGCATGGTACTTGTAAATGTATACTGCATTTAGAAAGTTAATATATAGTAACGCAAATATTACTGTTTGATTTAGTTGATATTTACCTACAGAGCCGCTAACTTTGCAAAAACAGAGCTCACCTCTCACTCTGACCCTCTCCTGCCTCTTTGTCCTGGATGTTCCATGTGATTCATTCAGGGAAGGGGTTGCAAAATACACAGCTGTAATTCATTGATGGTAGGAGTAATAGCAGATTACAGTTTATTGAGCCGTATCATCCTCACGATCACACCCCTGCTATTTGTAAGGCTGTATTTCCTCCCCCCCTCCCCCTTCTCCCCCCCTCACACACAATCCGCACATTAGTGGCTTTACAGTAAGCTACTGATAAACCCCCCCCCCCCCCCCCCTCCTTTCTTAAATGAGGCTTACAGGTCAATGTTGAATCAAGGGCCAAAGGTGAGTGGTTAAAGCTCCTTTATGATCTCCTCAGAGAAGAAGCAGGATTGATTTGTATTCTGTTCTGGTGGGGGACTTGTTTTAGACCCACATTGACCTTGTCAAGGATAAACTACACAGAAGCCTATGCTTATTTAGGAGTTATGAATCCTATTTTAAATGTGACTTTTCCAAATGTATTTTAAAATGGAAAAAACTTGCTGACAGTGTCATAAGGAACCTGTGTTCCTTTGACTTTAAAGAGGCCCTATTTGGCTTTTTTGGGCGTTGTTTTCCTGTCGTGTTGCGTGTTATATAGGTTTGTGTGCATGTAAATGGTCTGCAAGGGCTACAATCCCAAAGTTAACGCCAGAGGGATTTCCTCTCACACACTCTTCCCCCCCCCCCCCCTTCTTCACTCACTTCGGTAGGGACGGGACATCTCTAATGGCGCATTCACACTGCAGCGCGGAGCTCGCTTTAAGCGTGCCGAGCCGTGCGGTGCCTGTTTTTGGTTGCACTTCCACTTGGCCTAGTTCCGGCCCGGGGGTACTTTTTCACCTTTTTTCTGGCCCGACAAAGTTGTGGTTCTATCGAGGCCAACGAGCGGGGCCAACAACCGGGCGGAATATGCTAAACATATTTGACCGTGATTTAATTGTAATACACGTTTCAAAATGATGCCGAAGTAACAACATACTGATACCGGTTAGTACAAATCATGAATTAATGCTTTGACAAGTCTGCAGACAGACGGCAGGCGAAAAACCTTTTAAAATACTGTTGACCAATCACTACAGAGCCGGACAGTTAAACAATCGGAGCAGACTGGACTCTGGTTTAAGATAAATACCTTTTTTGAGTCATGTAAGCATGTAAACAAGCACTTTGTATGTCAAAATAGACAAAATACAATTATGAAACCTGGAAATTAGCATAATAGTGCCCCTTTAACTAGCTAGTATCCTTAAGGTGAGGCAATGTTAGGGTTATGCACCTTTTAACCCCCTCTTCTGTACACAGTGTTTCTTCTCAGTCTCAGCGAGGGGTCAAATGTGAATCTCGCCATTAATGTAGTTTTGTCCAATTTGATGTGGCAGGTAATCTTTCAGCCCCACTGACGCTCTTATTCCCTGAAGCGGTGTCCCTGTTGTAAGTCTTTAAGTTGACATTGTGCTCGCCTCCTCTCCTCAGGCAGAACATTCATGGAGATCAAACTAATGACTAATATCTAATTAGTGCGGTCAGCCACTTTCATGGTTGTGCCCGTTACATGCAAAAGAGCCTGACTGAAAAGCTTCCATCTGGTTTACATGCCCACCCACGTGGACAGCTTGACACTGATGATCCTCAGGACATTTGGTTTTCACCGCGTGATCACCTACATATGAATAGGAAAACATTTTTTACAAGCAGTTAATCTTAAAACTGTAAAAATAAACGAAGAATGAAATGGTAATAGTGTGTCATAATGGCATAATTGGACGTCCACTAATGCTAACTGTCAGTTATTGAACCTACACAGGGAGTAGTCGGCAACATTACAAATGCTATTATATCGAAGTGAGAATTTGCTGCAGTATGTGTGTAACACTTTTTCAGGCACAGAAACAGAACGATTAAGCTAAATTAAACGATTTAAAAAAAAAAGTAAATACGTTTGTGGTGTTAACATATTAATTTGTAATTATTTACGTTTAGCATCTGCTTTTGAGTTCCCTCACAACATGAGTTTTCTAATACAAATGTAATGTATACTACTTACAAAAAGAGAAACGTTGGGATTGTAGCCTTAGCAGATGATTTACATGCACAAAGACCTAAAGAACAAACTACAGGAAAGGGAAAACCTTATAAAAACGTTTAACCCTTTAAATTAATCTGATGATTTCAAATTCGACTTCATTTGCAACAATCAGGTCTGCCAAAATCCCTGGAAGAGTTACTGATCTATTTTTGCGTTTGTTTTGCCACTGTTGACAAGAGCCCCCCTCCACTTTAATTCCAGGTGGATTTGTTACTGTTGCTCCAGCAAGTGAAGCCTGGGTGTTTATGTTTCCCGACACAGTTTCCACACAGAGATCATGTACAGCAGACAGATCAGCTTGCCTCACTTGTTGATACCCCCTCTTAGTGTGACACTCTCTGTCTGTCACCCACCAGACCTAGGTCAAGAATCATTTGCAGTTGAATATTACATTCCCCCACCTGCTTGGTGGCATTGGATGCACCACAGTAAGAATGTTCTCATCAAAATATATACAACAAGTAGAAGATTTATTTCAGTGATTTGGTGATATCACTTTTTGTCATGCACTTTTGGTAAAACAAAGCATCAAATACTGTGCCACCCGGTGATAAAACAGTATTATTGTGCTCCTCCTCACGCAGACTGTCAGTGTCAGGAGACAGATCCTCTAATTGCTCCTCATTCTGTGTATGCATACTGGGTGTGTGTGGGGGTGGGCGTGTTGTTATTCCCCGCCAATGAAACGGACAATACCTCCTGCTGCGCTTCTGCTTTTTTGGATAGCGGCCCTCTTTTAAAGGGATTTTTTTTTTACATCCTTCTCTCCCTCTTGTGTTGTCGGTTAGGAGTAGCGATGCTGGCAGGGGGCCAAGACAGATGACGGCCCCTGCAGACAAGAGCAGAGTAAACTTGCTTTAAGAGCCAGTTTACTCCGTCAGGACAGCTTGTCTAATGGTCTTCGGTTAGCTGAGGGGGCTGTGTCCGATCATTCCTGTAACCTACGATTTGACATTCACACCCACTTACCGGCCTGATTGGCCAGCTGTGCAGAGGTTAGAAAGAACGCTGGGTTTCTCTTCAGCCCCTTTTTTTTATTTTTTTTTTACAAAGAAGCTATTCCTGGCTCTTTTCATGTGAAGAGCTGAGAGCAGCACTGCATTTCTTCCTGGAGAAACTGTCTGAAAATGTGGAATGATATCCCAATTTGTAACCACATTGCATCTCTCCCTTATGACAGCTGGCTTTTCACTCTTGAGTTAGGTCATTCTGAACAACAACAAAAACGTTGGATAGTGTGCGCCGACACATGTCGCACAACCAACTTTCTCTCTAGCAAAACCCTTCCCTGGGGGGGGGGGGGGGGGGAGGAAGAGGAGGCGTGAAAAGGAAGAAAGCCAGACGTTCGGTTTCCCTTAAACCATGTGACTGTGTGTGTGAGAGACTTTCTGTCACGGACAACTGCCTGAGCAGGTTACTAACCTCGGGGCTTCCCCCTTCCTCCCTCTTTTGTCTCCCTTAACATGTGAGTGATGTCTCCCAAGTGAGTCTCATTATTGCATGTTTCAGAAGCCCTAAAGAAAGTTGTCTTCTGTTCTGGTTTCTCTTCAGACAGAGCCCATAGCAATTATAACACCCTGAGTACTATAGGTTTATACAACTGTTGTGGTATTTGTCTTTGATCCTACTATTCCACTTTCAGCACAAAGAAAACTGATATTTGATGATGTTTGTACCATTTCTCTATGCATTTGCAGTTGGCTTTTCTCCTGCTGTCCATTTGCCTGAAGTGGTCCAGAAATCCATTTCACATTTTCCCTTTCACACTTGCAAAATGGTGAAGGTACACAGTGTGCTCTTAGAGATGGGCCATGTTGGTGGTGGAAGGATCCTTGAAATCAGCTATATATGTGTTGCATGAAAACATAGAAATGTAGAACAAAGAAAGTGTTTGCCAAAAATACTTTCACACATACTAAATCAAGTCCCTTAATGTTTTCGAGTCAGCAATATTTAGATTTAACACGATACGATACACTTTGTTGTCCCGTCAGGTCATTTGTTTTGGTCTCGCTACATGGCTACATAAAGTATGAAACCAATCAAGCATCTGAGCATCTCTTTTCCCTTACTAAGAGATCTTGTAATGTCCAGTTGTGTTTGAGTTTTCCTAAACGCACCTCTCTCCAGGATCCCTCGGGTTCAGCCATCTCTAGACGACCGGATCTTCCCCTCACAGCCCGGAGTCGCTGCGGTCTACAGTGTGAGTCCATGCCCACAGACCCTCTCCCAAACATATCCACCGGTACGCTGCAGTGCATGCACATCAAAATACACACTCCAGATACAGAATGCACACACGCAGAGACTTCTATCTATTGTATGGACTGAATGTAGTTGCAAACATTTGACTGTAAAAACACACACACAGTTGCTAGATCATTAGGTACACCTGGATAAAACTGGCTTATGCAACACTCCCTTTTTATAAAGGTTGCATTGTTTGTTTAAACTGTTTATTAGATATGTTGAATTATGGAAATATTTGAAGCATCTTACCGAGAGGTGTTTCTAATATTTAGTCTACCCTCATTGATATGGGCGCACTAAATATTAGAAACTCCTCTCACAGAACAGTATAACCATGATAATGATGCCCTGATGTAGGCTTCATGCCACTCCCTCAAGCATCAACATATGAGGTGATTCTTTGCTGTTTTTGACCTGACCACAGAGCGCCGCAGACATTGCTGTTTTTTTGAGGCAGAGCGCCCAACTGAAGTTCAGTGCAGGAGAAACGCACCAGTTTCCTCCTAAGAACATTGTAACCTTTATGAAGGTAGGATTTATTGCATGTGTTTACAAAGTGTAATCCCCTTTTTAAGTGTACCTGAGAAACTGGCAACTGAATGTGTGTTGACTTTAAATATGTGTTTGCGGTTTGGTACCATGCAAGATCACAGTGTCTGTAAAACTGCTAGCCACTTCTATTTTTTATATTTGTGTCTCAGATCATTTTGAGAACAATATATTTAAACGCTATTCACAGGCACTGTAAACATGCATCTGTGGGGGTTTTATTGCGTAAAGAAGAAGGCATGCTTGTTAAGACATTATACTGTGACCTGACTGCTGGGGAAATGTGTTACCTCAAGGGACCTTTGCCATTCACCGTCTCCCTCCAGGAGTTTATTAACATTTCCTGTATTGTGGTCTGTGTCATCGTTTGTGTTATATATTGTTGAAGGAGTACTATTATTTTTGGCTACAGAAAACTTCCTCTGAAATGTTATCCTTGGCTGAACCATGGACTTGCCATTCATGTGTGTCAGTGACCAGCCACACCTACTGTATCCCCTAAAGACCAACAGAAACCTGAAATAGCCTCATCCCGTCCCTCTGAGGACACGGCAGTCACCATCTGGTAGTGGGCATTATGCTGTGATAATGTGGAGCACTGCAGTTTGCAGACCCTGGGCCTCCGATCAGCCACATGTGCATTTTTCTTTCTACCACACTTGGCTTTGTAAGATAACGATTAGTGGCAACCCCACATTAAATGTTTACTACTGAAATTACAAGAAAGAAATATTGATTTTCCTGTCACTACACATTTTATAGATTTCTTTTTTCTCTACAAAATGAACTGAGCTGGCTCAATAAATGTGGTGCTCACTGAGACCCCCTCCACATTGTAATACTGACATTGTAGTGGTCATTTGTGGGGAGAATATAACACAATAGTGTGTGTTTGATTGCCCTGTGCTGACGTTTGATCTTTTATGAGCTTTGTAGTATTCTATAGAATTGCCACTTTGGTTATTTGAAACTACAAAAAAGATGATATCAGTTATGACTTCTGTTGCACAGCATGTATAGCTGCACAAGAAAAAAGCCGATGTATGCACCACTGGAAACACTGCAGGTTTTATGAGATGTTCTACCTCTGGAAGTTCATTTGAAATGCGATAGGTTGCAACAATGATGACATTGGTGGAAATAACTCCCATGGCATGAAACGGTTGTTCTCTGCAGTGGATGTAAAGCTTGTACAGCTCCTATACAGCCGTTTGCCTCCCTTCCCCCACCCCATCACACTGTATGTCCTCAGAATCTCTCACTGGCCTGGAGCAGTGCAGGCTCCTCCCCTGGCAACAGCGGCTAGATTAGTTGCTACATCCCAGGTCATCTGAGGGAAGTAGGCCACACATAGTTTATGGAGAGAAGCAAAAGGGATTGATCCTATAGAATCTATACAGAGTAGTGTCAGTAGATTTGAATATAATGCATTTGAAGGGAGAAAGGCCTTAATGTTAGTTTTAGCGTTGGAGCTGTGAAAGCTTTAATAGCTGAGTGTGTAAAGAAAAAGGGAAAAAAAAGCCTGGCTGGAGAGAACCGTGGGCTGCCCAGCTTTCCTGGCCGTCTCAGTGCCTCCTGCTTTCTTCCTGCTGTATCCTGTCTCAGTCCCTGGTGGGTGTGCGCCTTGCAGCAGAAACAAGCTGCACCTGCAGTGTTGCCAGCCAGCAGCTGCAGCAGCCAGGGCCCATCCAGTCAAATCTCATCTCTTCCTCCTGATAGTGCCCCCCCAGGCTGGGGATGAACTCCTGAGCCCTTTGTTGGCCCATATCGATGAGACTTGTTCCAATGACTCCAATGTTACTCTAATGTGTCCGAGGGCACTTCATTTGTCACACATGAGTTGGATCGTGATGTGATTGCTTGACCCCGTTATGCCATATGAGGCCCAGGCATCCTTGCACAGCATAGTTGGGCACAGCATGCTGCAGGAGAGGCCAGAGAGTGTCAACCAACCCCTGCAGACTCCCAAATCACTCTGCAGGTCCTCACCTCTGCACACATACAGGGGCTAATCCTGGAGCTTCAGCTTCATTTAAATTCCTCAACAGGAGAGAGGACTAATGACCTGTGGAATCCAGATGTTCTTTCTGTTCCTCTTCAGTGCATGTGTGTGTGGCATAGTATCTTGTTTGGGGTGTCTGTATATCTAACCTGACTGTTTTATGTGATGCAGGTACCCAGGCACGCTGGCCCTCCTTACACTGCTCATGACATCACAAAGGGACACCCTAACTTGGCGGGCACACCACCCGGCCATGCCCACTCCCCGGCGCTCACTCAGGTATCGCTTCCCACAGCTTCCCAATATCGCTATGCGAAGGGCTGGGAGGCAGGCGGAGGGGTGAGTTTATCAGTGTGTATTCCTTTAACCTCAATGCATGCTCATGTTTGATCTGTCCATCTGTTTGCTTATTTTGTATGACTTGTGATAGGGCTTGGATACAATTCAACATTACAATTTAGTTTCCCCCAATATAACTCCATCATCACAAACATTAAAATAAAGATAGTGTGATTTACTTATCTGAAGGTTTTTTTTTTTTTCAATGAATGGACAGGATTTCGCAATGATAGCATTCTTTTTTACAAACATGCATCTCCTGTATTCTTCATACAGTCCTAATTAGTTTAGAGTGCAAACCAAGCATGCATGTTGCTAAATAGAGATCAATACTGGTCAGGGCTGCAGGGCTGATTCATATGGACAAACACGTTGAAATGTATGTGACCTGTTTAGATTCAAACTACGTTAGGAAAGCAGATCACCTTGAGGATTAACACTGGTTTGAACCCAGTACCCTCTTGCTGTGTGGTCGCAGTGCTAACCTGCAGGGAGTCATGTTATGATGTCTAAGCCAACTATAGCTGCTTTAATATCAGCTACTTTGTACAACAGTAAAAGGTTGTTTGGGGTTATGATTTATGATCAATTTGCTCAACCAAAATCTAAAATAGTTTTAAATGTTGGAGCCAATATTATGCCCCTGCAGCTGAACAAATTCCTCTGCTAAACTTCATTGCCATCAGTTTAACATAATTAAAGCATTTTTATGTTTAGACCTCGATTATTTGTGTAGAAAATAATGAATCAGGATAGGGAATACGTTAACAGGGGATGTGGGTGTAACCATATTTAGTAGCATAGTGATTAACCTGGATTTAAGTAAGATTATTGACTGGATGTTATGGATTTGAGGGATTACAACCATGATCCCAGGTTGACCTTCTCATCATAGAAATACAGGATACCAATTAGAAGATTATTAAAGAATATAATAATTACAATTAGACATGGTCGGGGTCAGGTAAGGGTTAACAATATGGTAGAAATCGTGCTAGTGAATAAATAAATACATTTAAGTTTTCCGCACTCTCGCGGGAATATCTCCGCAATGGAGCGAGCTTAAGTTTCACTTCCGATTGCATGATATAGCCCAGCGCAACACCTTCGTCACACATGTTGCCACTTGTTTGTAACATTTTCAGGCGATTTGTAATCTGTTCTAGAAAAACGATGTGTTTTTTTGGATTTCAAGAAGCATATAGAACAAACAATGGATGAATTTTATGAAGATGTATCCATGCTGAAAGTAGATTTAGATGTGTTGGGAGTGAGATAGAGATTATTATCTAATATATGCATCCGATGAAGCATTGCATGAAGTCTGTTGATGATCAGAGGCTGTTGTTGGGGCTGCATTAACCTTTTTTTATTTTTGTTTAGACCATGCAGGCCTCAGAGAGTTAAACTTGGGCCTGCGACCATAGTTTTACAGTATTTTGTTTTGAAAATCCACAGCGGAGGTTTGTGTCGTACTATGCGATATAGAAAAGGTTAAGCTGTCATTATTAGGCTGTTATGTACTGTTGGAGTGGTGAGCAGGCCTGTTGTCTTTGGATATTTGTGGAGTCAGGTGGTCCGTGAGTGTTTTTGTATTGGTTAAGTGGTCCTTGGTATGAGAACGTTTGAGAATCACAGCGCTAGTGGATCATCAACGGTGGGAGCCTCGCTGTGGGTAAATTATACAGATGGCTAGTCCGCCCCTGAAAAAAGTCTATGCACACGTTATTATTAATAACAATAATAAAAAATTGATAACACTTTTTTTTTTTTCTTTAACATTTTCATTTTGTAATCATCTCGCGACCCCCACTTTGGGATCCCCTGCTTTAGGGTACCAATTATCAGCACATAAACCCCAGCTGGAAACATACCAGCAACATCTAAGTGTTGCTTGTTAAATGTGAAATGTCTTAATGAAATTAGGATTTGTGCACAGTTCCTGTCTGTATCTTAACACACTGTCTCCTCCTCTGTCTTTCTTTTTCTCTTTTTCTTTTTCTCACAGTCTCCATACAACCCTGGACTAAATGCTGGTTCCGCCCCTTTAGTGTATTCTCCCCAGACGCAGCCAATGAATGCACAGCCACAAAGTCGCCCGGTGAGTGTCCCTCTGCTGTTGGATTTACAGTTCTGCTGCCTCCAAGTACAAGAGCTTGGTCTTTTACTGTGGCTTTAATTGAGAGTTGGGAGATGTCATTGACTTACTGACCTGGTGTTTAGATGCCACAAAGAGCTTGATAAATGTTGAAAAATCTAAATCTGCTCATGTCAGTGAAGCATGAGCTGTTCTTTTACTTTACATACTTGTGGTGTGTGGTTCGGGACATTAGTAAACACTGGTGTAATCATTTCCCCTTGTTACGCAATATTCAAGTTAAAAAGTCAGAGTCCCTGTCTTACATTTAAAACCATGAAAAGCCCACTAACAGCTTTTAGGAAACCTCACACCACGAGAAGACATTTTGAATATTATATATACTTTGCCAGTATTTTCTGTACTCGCACACCTATTATTTATGAATGTTGCCTGGCTCCTGCCCAGCCCCCATCAGCAGAGCAAGGCTAACCAGACCTCAGGAGTCTTGTTTTAAGCCGTGTGGTTAACTATGGGAAGGATTCCTTCATAGGAAACAGGATCTTATTTAAATCCCACTACAGTATGCAACACGGCATACAGATTACTCTTTGCAAGTCACAATTGGGAATCATAATATTTAACCTTGCAAATCCAGACCTTGACTTGGGTCTGAGAGCGGCATCACGTACCAGGAAGCCTTGTGTGGTTTTGTTCTGTATTTAGCGGCCTCATCGCTCGTCTCATCTGTGTGTCTCTTATGCTCTTTCTTTCTCCCTGCTTTGCCATCACTGCTTCAATCTCCTTGCTGGACCTGTCCTCCCTCCCCCACCAGTTTGCCACGGGCCCTCGACCAACCCACCATCAGGTAATTTACCCCCGCTGAACACCCCTCCTGCTCCCTCTCTTGCATCATCATCATCAAAGCAGTTTTTAGCTGGTACCTGCTGGCAAGAGGGCTGTTTACGGGACGTCTGCCATTCCTTCAATAAAAAAGAAGTCTCCGATTTGAAAAAAGCTTCAAATGTCTTGGATACAGTTGAAGAGGTTTTAATGATCATGGGGGGGGGTTTCTGAGCGTGCTGCTATTTAATCCACCTATCCAGCCAGGTGCGCAGCGCAGTTTCCTGGTGGGTGGGTTTCTTGCACTATTCATGTTTATTTTTATGGTGAGATTGATCTGAGTTCATTTCCAAGAATTGAGTTTCAATTGAATATTCGTTTATCAGGTTCAGATGTAATGAAGCCTAAGCTTGTCTTTGGGCTCTCAGTTGAACAGGTTATCCTTTTATTCACAGGATGTTTAGGATTGGGATTCTCCAAGACTTTCTTACAGCTTATATCATTTTCTTAAAGACCCTTTACATGATGACTTAAATATTGATCTACCATTTAAACGAACAGGAAATGACTAGTCTCTCTGTGATAATGGGTTTAGCCTCTGCACACGTGTTTAGAGCTTATGGTTGTTAGCTATTAAAATAAGTAAAGGTGAAAAATAATAAGTAGAAGCTTAATTATTGGAAAAGATAATGTACTTGCCAGTCAGAGTGCTTTCTATTGCATGTGCCATGAACACACCTAACTACTACCTTGAGTTAATGGTGCTAGACCTCTGTAGGGCACTTCCATGCAGCATTATTACTGTATTTGTTAGTGTGTTCGTAAGTGTCTCGATGCTAATCCGTTTGTTTTTTTTCTCTATTATTTTTAAGTATAGTTGATCCAAGCATAATCGAGCCATTGATTCTATTTTTTAAAGATATTTGGCTGTGATATCATGAGTCTTATTTGTTACCAGTAATCACACCAAGGTAGTGTCATTTTAAATTGGCTGTTTTATTGATGTTTGGGCAAGAATTGTGATGTCGAGATTTGTACACAACTACATCTGCAAGCCACATTCCAGATGAAGTGGTCCTAATAGTTGTTCTTAAAATGCTGAATATTCATATAGTATAATCAAGTGGTGGTCTTAAGTTTTCAGAACAAAGAGAGCCAGTGGTAAAGGTAGAAGGCTCCGACTGTGAGTTTCCTGTCAGGCATTTGACACCTTGTGAACCAATGTCATTAGATTATGAAGGGCCTGTTAATGTGTTCCTGGCAGTGGTTTATTTATGGTGCGGTTTGTGGATCACCTTGTGGATGCTAAGAGTTGCTGACATTCAGCACATGTTACTTCCTGTTATCTTTTGTAGTTGTTTATTCATACCGTAATGTTTCATGCCGCTGCCAAGTCAAGATTGATGTGTTATTCCCACCCCAAGATGTTCTTCCTTGTGTAACTTGTTGTCTAACATCCTCACCTTCTGGATGCTTCTGTGTGCACAGCCTTTTAACAGACTATTAATAGTGTCATGTCAAAGTGTGTCGGGTGTGTTTGCCCTTGGGAGTTCGTACAAACACATTTACACACATACAAGTGCATGCTCTGGCTGTCACAAACTGCCGCTGGGATCACTTGTGCCACCACGGAAGTGGATTGGGAAAGCAGATGAAGCCAAACAGTAGCCTTTTATACCGATGGTGAAAACAGCCATTGTCCCCCTGAAACACACTCAATGCACAGTAAAGGCCACATAGAGATCAGAAAATGCATTCATTTGGCTAAAACATAAGTCGCTCTTCGAACAAGGGTCATCATTATTAAAAAAGATTCCCTCCACTTATGCATGAAACTGACGTTTATGGATTTCAATCACAGCTTTTGTTTGCGTGTGAACCAAAAGGTCACAGCAAGCGGTTATTACACTAAAACAAACAGCTGTTGTTTAATCCAGAGAGCGATTCAGAGTGTAAATAACACTATTAAGTCTTTTCTCTTGGTTGGCCCCAAGTAGCAGAAATGTCACATAATCATTGGAACTGCAACATTTTTTTCATTTGGCATTTCCACCTTTACAATCCCTGTATGCTGGCAGTATTTGTGGTCAACATTTCATATTGTTTACCCTTTGCAAATCACGTACAGTGTGTTGGAACGCTAATTACATAGTGATGTCATAATGTTACTAAAGTAAACAAAGGTGTCCAATGGAGGCGTTTCAGGTGTGTGGGAGAGAATCTCCCTCTGGAGGGAACTTTGGGATTTTAGCCTTAGCAGAGCATTTACATGCACACAAACCTATTTAACACACAACAGGGAACGGAAAACCGCAAAAAGCATTGATTTATATCATCCATTTGATCAGGGCAGTGAAGTGATACCTATCAGCCCCCCCTCCCTGGCAGAGAACACAGGGACTGCACGATTTGAGGAAAGTAATACCAGTTGGAAGTAAAGTGTGTGTTTGGGTGAGACAGGATTTTGTGGACGGAGGATATAAGTGCAACCATGCATGTTATGTCAGGGTGGCAAATGCTGATGTGACATTTTCACCGAAGCTTTTTTCCACTTTACCGCCCACCCCAAGGACACACTTTTCTATTGTTCGAGGTATTCTTGCCAATCAAATGGCGCATTCACACTGCAGCGCGGAGCTCGCTTTAAGCGTGCCGAACCGTGCGGGGCCTGTTTTTGGTTGCGCTCACACTAGGCCTAGTTCCGCCCCGGGGATACTTTTTCGTCTTTTTTCTGGCCCGACAAATTTGTGGTTCTATCGAGGCCAACAAGCGGGGCCAACAACCGGGCGGAATATGCTAAACATATTTGACCGTGATTTAATTGTAATACACGTTTCAAAATGATGCCGAAGTAACAACATACTGATACCGGTTAGTACAAATCATGAATTAATGCTTTGACAAGTCTGCAGACAGACGGGAGGCGAAGAACCTTTTAAAATGCGTGATGCATCTTCTTATTACAGACACATGCATTTCCAAACATTCGGTCTACCTACGCTGTAAAATATATTATCTCTTCGATTTACACACGGCATCTATTGCACGTCTGTCCGTCCTGGGAGAGGGATCCCTCCTCTGTTGCTCTCCCTGAGGTGTTCTCCCATTTCCCCCTTTAAACTGTGGGTTTTTCTCAGGAAGTTTTTCTGAGAAAATCGGGAGATCGGCTAAGCTAACGCAATATATGCTCCGACCGTACACACTCACAACAACGGCCTATACAGACATAAATAAGCCAGCGACTGTATTCACCATGACACAGACAGTCTGTGGTTTGTACTTGTTTAACTGTTGTCTAGTTTCTTAACAGATATGAGGAGCTGTGAGCTTGAGTGCTAACAGCTAACAGCTAACAGCTGATGTTGTTTTTCTGGGGTGCTCGTTGAAGATGACGTCACGGCTCCGCCTACACTGCGTTACTATAGTAACTGCCCCAGCTCCTAAACTGTAATGTGAGCGCAGCATTAAAGTGAGCCAGGCCTAATAAGGCCTAACCAAACCAAACCAAGCCAAACCAAACCAAACCAAACCAAGCCTGCAGTGTGAAAGCGCCAAAAGTGGCTCAGGACCAGTTTCAGTGTCAGGGATATAATTGGGTAGTTTCCTGCCTTGATGTGTGTGGGTGACTGCCTGCTTGTGTTTGTATTGAGTCACCAGTACCAGTCTCCCATTGGCTTTTTCTCTCTTCCCTGCTTTCAAAACTCAAGGGAGGATTCAGGCCCATCCAGGTAACATTAACCTCTCTTTTGAAAAGTCTCCCTGCAGACCTGCATGGCATGTCATCCTCAAATGATCCCGCTCCTCCTGACTTCTATCCCCATGCACCCCCTCATCTTCACCCCAGTGTATGCTCAGTAGACAGATCAATGTATCATCATTATGTCCTGTCTTTTACGTAGAGGATCATTACTGCACCTTCATCATTTTGTAGTTTTCCCTCCACTCATTACTCATCTTTAATTAGCCTGCACAATTGAATGAACAGCATGCGCAATGAAAGAGACAAGTGTATTTTCTGTGTCACCCATGTAATAAGAATGTGTCTGTTAATGTCTTGTGCCAATTGGAGGTATGTATGGTTTCAGTGTTGCTGGAGAGCACACTTATTGTTTCAGTGATTCCTTTCAGCCCAAGTTACAAAGCACTTTTTTTTTGTTGACAGTGTTGAAAAGTTGTTTTGACTGTCGACTCATATTTCTTGCTTTGACAGCGATTTTTACCGAGACTGTCTTTAGGGTGGCTTGTAATGAGCAGCTTCCTGGTCCTTTCCCAAATGTCCACAGGGCTATTTGCAATAAAGCCATTAAACCTGATTTATTATGTTAAAGGTGATTTCCCTCCTGGGTATTTTTAGACCGCTTTGCAGCATTGTTTATTCTTTCTTTCACTGGAGCCCAGTGTGACTGTGCTTGGGATATTCCCAGCATGAGCCCTTAGTTGCTTGGAAGTCAGTCAGCTGTTGGTAGTAGTCTTCCTTTTGTCCAAACACAAAACCTGCCCATTAATAAAGGTTTTAACTGATTGTGACGTGCTGTATTGGAAAGTAGCTGCATTCACTAAGAGTGTGTTTTATGTGAGGCTTGAGAAAAGGCCATATTGCTGCCTGGTGAAGAAAGCCATGCTGTGTCTGTCACACATTCAGCACAACTGCAACGTTGGCCAAGCTGCTCACACACACATAAAAAGGTATTCAAAGCCATTCAGCTGGCCAAGAGTTTTTCTTTTATTTTCTACAGCTGTGTGCAGCTTGTTTACAGTCGGCAGGCTGGCCACAATAATACAAATAAAAGAGGCAGCTGTGTGCAAATGAGCTTTTAGTTGTGCTCCTGACGAGTAGGACGGTACTTTCATCATTGTATATATGTTGACTTGTAGTGTATAGAGCTTTGAGTTGTTGGGAGACTGTTACACATGTAAAATATATAAATATGAGGAGGTTGAGATTATTCATTTTAAAAACAGATTTGACATCGTAGCGATAACAGGCATGGGATATCCAGCCTCGTTGTTAAGAAGCTATAACGGTGAAGAGATTTGGCAACAGACCAGTGAAATTAGGAGAGATTATAGCTAACAGAAAAAAGATGTGTTTCCAGCCTGATATTTAAAGTATCAACAGAGCTTGCCTCCCAAATGTGCAGCTGGGGGAGGGCAGTTGTGTGGGCAAAGGCTCGACCACCAAAATAGTTCTTATTAAATCGAGGAATGGCAAAGTAACCAGCATCAAGGGAATGTAAAGGGGTGATTAAGTGTATGGGGAAATAAAGCTGGATATATTTGAGGCAGCCACTCCATTAAAAGCCTTTAAAGGTAAGAAGGAGATTTTGAAATCAGCTCTTCAATGAAGTGGTTAAACCAGAGGAATCGTCACCAGTGTTGTATGGTCCAACTTTTTAGATTGTGTCAGCTGCATTTGGGACCAGTTAGAAACCTGTTGTTCCTGCGAAACTAGGCTCAGTAGCTTGTGTGCAGCCTGGCTTTTCAATCTTTTGTTGCTTAACTATTACGTTCTCAAGGAAAAAATTCAGCTCACGATACCTGAAACATCCCTTGACAACAACACAATGTTTTGCAGCTAGTCTCCATTCAGTTAGTTAAACGTTAGTGAAATGATCAACCATTTATATATGTCTGCCTCCCTCGCACCTTCATAATGATAATAACAAAAACGTCAAAATAACCTTCATGAAGAATACATTGTGAAGGTCTAGAATAATCGTGACGGTTCATTCTGATTACTGTTTTGCTTCACGGCTTATGTGCCGTGCGTTTTACTAAATTGTTCCTCAATATGATTTAATGATGCTTTTAAAGCTTCTAGTCCATCCTAGGCGTGTAGGAGGAAGTATTTAGGTGTCTAAACAAAGAGCGGTGCTCCCTGCTTTGTCCATGTCATGTATCTGATTCATGATAGTGCTTGCCAGTTAAATACAGTTTTAGATGTTAAGTAAAGCAAATCATGGTGGAAATTACGGATTAAAAAGGCATTAAATCGTAGTATAAAAGTGTGCATGGCTGCCTAGAAATCATTTAGCCTTTCATCGCTCAGTCTGAATGAGAGTGTAGAGGAAGTAGCGGTGCTGGGCCTTTTTTCCCCCTGGTTTCTTTTTACGCTGCTGATAGAAACCAGGGCTGTCTCACTGTGAGAAATGTGTAGGCCAAATGGTGGAGACATTGAAGAGAAACAGTATCTGTTTGTGTTTTAGACAAAGCATGTGGAAGTGAGACGGCCGCCTCCTGGATAGCACTAAATGTCTCTTGTTGTTCCTCTGGGTTTTCTTCACATGTTGCCTTCAGTTTTTCCAGAGGACTCAGATGCAGACTGCGAGGCCCACCATCCCTACTAACGCCCCCTCCTTACGGCCCGGCTCCCAGGCGCCTACAGCAGCTGTCTACCCCACCAACCAGCCCATCATGATGACCATGGCCCCCATGCCTTTCCCCTCCCCACAGGCGGCTCAGTACTACATCCCACAGGTGACACAGGCAGACTGAACTGGGTCTTACAATTACATTTGGTCTTATACCTCAGTTCGAGCTATAGTTGTGCACATCACTTCTAAAAACATTTAGGATGAACAAAATGTTCAATTTCAAAGATGCTTTAGCAGTTTTAATGATTTGTTTTGTATTGAATAACTAGTGAGAACATGTTCTTTGGCTGCAATCTGTTCAATCATCATGGATTGAACAGATTGAAGGACAATATTTGAAGTCCTTTTGTATGTTGTTTTTTTTGCATTGGATTTGAGTTAGATGAGAAGAATGAAGCCAACCGTTTGTTAATAAGAAGCATCAGACATTTAACAGTTAGCTTACCTTAGTACAAAGTCTGGAATCAAGGATAACCTCTCATTTCTATAATGCTACTGCACTTGGCCAAGAAATAGTCCCGAACACAATGCCCGTAAAACCACAATATTACGTTTTACACTTTAATTCGGATACAAAATAAAACAACAGGATATTATTTTGTGATAATTGAGCTTTACGAGTCCTGGCTGCCAGATTTTGTTATGTTTTTAAAAAGATAGCTGTTTCCCCAATCTCCTGTTTTTAGGCATCACATTGAGCAGGTATGAGAGTGGTATCATAGGAAACACACTTATCCATACCTCAGTTCCTATGTTTGTGCTGCTATTGAATGTATAAAAGCCTTTTTCTTTGTATAGTTCAACAAATAATTGTATGCAGGAATTACGAAAACATCATCTAATTAAACTTCTGTAAAGCACCTGCAATTATCTTTCTTTTGGTGCCGTTAAGACAGAGGAATCCTCTCTGGCTGCGGCTGGTATTGGTTAGAATTGAGTGAATTCTAGGAACACCGTTCATATAATTTGTCTTCAAAGGATTTGAAACACAGCTCTTATCTAGAATCTCACAGAAGGATGATTATGCAAATGTGCAACATAGAAAAAGATTTCACAGATTGCAAAAGTGAGCAAGCTGTCTCTCTTTGTCCTCTCCTTGCAGTATCGCCACAGTACGCCCTACGTGGGACCCCCTCAGCAGTATTCTGTACAGCCTCCGGGGTCCGGCGCCTTCTATCCTGGGCCGGGGCCAGGGGACTACTCTTCCCCATATCGTGAGTCATTCATTGAACTCTGCGAACATCCATTATTATTCCTATGCCACATTCTAACCTGAATTGACCCCAAACACACAGTCAGCCTTGTTTTCCTCCAAAGCGCGGGAATGTTGTGCTGATATATTTTCTCCTCTTTCCTTTCTGCATTCAGACCCCCTCAGGTACCACCCGCCTGTCTCACCCACGGTTCCCGCTCCCGTCCCCACAGCTGTTCCCCAGTACTACCCCGGACAGTCTGTGTACCCCCCCTCACCCCCCATCATAGTGCCTACACCACAGCAACCTCCACCAACCAAGCGTGAGAAGAAAACAGTGAGTACCTTAAGTCTTTTTTTCAAAACGGTACATATCTGACCAAATCATTTCTTTTTGACACTGAACCTCCAGCTATTGTCAAATTTGTAATCTTTTCAAAACGAAGGAAGGTCTAAGCCACTCTTCTAAAAAGTAAAAAAAGCCTTTAATCAGATGGCTATATTTTCTGGTGAAATTGTAAAAAGCAATGCTTGCACACGTTAACATGGATATGAACCAACTCTTATGTTTACGACCAAAAAGCAAATAAAGTCAAAATACAAATTTGAATCTGTGTTATTAAAATCATCTTCTGTAAAGGCAGATTAAGAAGCTGTTCTGTAGCCTTCACGATTTCATGATTCCCATCACAAAATGTGGATTTTCAAACTTCTTAAGAGATGTTTTGATTCTGCATTTAAAATAGTTTTTATTCCTCATTTGCAGACTTTCTCACCTGCTCTTTGATTCGCTCTAGCTAAACAGCTCGATGCACACAATTCTCCGTGTTCTGTGCTGTCTTAAAAGTACCAAAGCTTACTTCTGGCACCCATTTTAAATAACATACTGACTGTATCACTTTAAAGGAGGGGTAGGTAAGTTTGAGAAACCGGCTCGAGTGCACAAAAATTCCAAAGTACACAACCGAAAAGAATCCGCCCCTTCCTTCAGACTTCCTACAGAGCACCTCCTCCAACACACATGAACGCGCACATGACCTCAGTGAAGACTTGAGCAACAATCAGATGTAAAACAACACCCAAGATCATGATCATGAATGTAAAACAAATGTATAACACAGTTATTGTCAGTGCTTATATTTTTGAAGCAAGCATGTTTTTTTTGTGAAAATGTATTACAAATGTTACGTCTAGCTGAGGAGAGCAGGCTGCGGTAACGTTACATATCAGGCAAAAAAAAGGTTATCAATACTACACAGCCCAAGTTGGTTTTGAATGTTTATTTGAAATATTTAGCGTATTCATCTATCATGTTTGTCGACGAACGAAATACAATACCTAATTACAGCTACGCTAGACAGCGTCTGCTAAATGAGTAAATATAAATGCTATGCTACCTAGCGTTTGTTTCTGTTATTATCGGTGACACATTGGGACACACAGGGGAGAGCAACATACAGTTCAGCTATGCTGCATACAGACAATTTGTTGTGTGGCAATATGGAGCCCTGGGACAGGGTCACAGAGTGATTATTCCCAGTTGCTGTGTCTGGAAGATACGCGACCGGTACCCAGATCCACATGGACAGTACAAAGGCTTCATCCCCAGTAGGGTATAAGCTCACAACAGTCCAAGAGAAAAAGAGCGAGCATGGCTTCAAATTTCAGCTCGGTGTGCTCGGTGTCGCCATCGTTGAAAAGCAACTCCGATATTGACTCTGGTTTGACTTCTCCTAGTTTCCACTTTCTTGTTCTTCATAATTTGCTCCATAACAGTTTTTCTTTTGCGACCGGTAGACGATGTTGAAGCAAACTCTGCCATGGTGAAACTGCCTGGAGACGGAAACACGCCCAATGACGGCACGTGCAATGACTGCACGAGTGTGCGTGCACAAGATTGAAGGCTGACAGACAGGTCGGCCAACCAGTTATTTTAGCCGGCCCGGCTAAAATAATTGGTCGTAGTTTTTACAGTATTACGGCTTCCACAGATGACATTTTTTATGGATTTTTTTTCAAAGCACTTAGAATATTCATTGCTATCAGGATATTAAGAGCATTCCATGGAATATAACAAAAAGTGTATCTCGAGCCGGTTTCTCAAACTTACCTACCCCTCCTTTAAGACAGATTGATTCAAATGTACATCTGCAGGTTTTTAGTGGTTAAATTAAAACACAATGCAAAATTATAATTTCTATGTTCTATGGTGAAATACTTACGTTTTTCTTATTTAAATGTCAGTGACTTAATTCTTGTTCCTTAAATAGAATACCTCAAGCTCTGGTTAGTAGGGATGGGTACCGAGCCCCGGTATTAAACAGGCCCCGGGGCTGAATTATTAAAGACCGTGGTACTGTTAAGCTCCGACGTTATCGGTGTTTTTATCGGTACTGAAGACATCTAAAATATATATATGTCGTATATATTATTGCAGTTGTAGTGTCGCCAACTCCGTTTCTAATACGCAGAAAGACTGCAAAATAGTATTTTCGATCTTTCCAATTCAGACGAGATCTCTCTCCCCCCCCGTCTGTGTGCGAGGGGGCGGGGCAGTTTACACACACGTAGCTGCTACATGCAGCAACACACACACACGGAGGAGATGGCGGAGAGAACGCGCTCCGAGCTGTGGTTAAACTTTACCCGTCTCGATGCTCGTTACCAAAAGTGCAATAAGAGTTTAGCATGTAAGGGCGGTAACACGAGCAATTTGTCTAAACATTTAACAAAAGTGCACCACATCCAGACGGAGAAATGCACCGCGTTCGACTGTCTTTCTAGCAGCTCTGTAGCCCATCCACGAGTAACGTTTCCACGTCAGGTGTTATGTATGGTAGCAGCAACACACAGAGTTAACTCAATGATACAAACATGGGTTAATAATTAGAGGTAACTGAGTTATTTAGTTTGTTAAAGTTTCAGCTATTCTGTTTACAGTTCTGTCATCAGATTATTTAATACCATTTGTAGCATTTCCCTCCGAATAATGGTTGTAGGCTTTACTGATGAATTTGAATTTATTTGTAACTCCAGACCCAACGTAAGAGCTTGAGCCTCTTCGGGGGGTGCTAACATTTAAATATACAGTCCGTTCTTCTCTTTCTCCGCCGTTACATAGAAGATATTACTTTCCCAGTCACGTTGTTTCAAATGCCACAACAACATCCTGTCAGCCGCGTGAACTTGCCTTCAAAATAAAAGCATACATATGAAACAGGAAGTTCACCTAAATTACATTATAAGATATATATAAAACTGCAACGAAAGCAACAAAAACAATGCAACATCCCCTTCAGTCTCAAATAACACAAATTGGGTTATCTACACCATTTGTTAAAACATTGTTGTTTCTTTTTGATGTGAAATATTATGTATTTAATTTAAATAAAAAGCAATGTTAGTTTTGTTCACAATTAGTTTAGTTAGTTTACCTTGTTTTTTTTTCTCCAAAAGAACCGATAAGAGTACCGTTAAAAGACCGGACCGATAAGCGGTATCGATAAAAGTAGTAGTACCGTTAAAACCTTAACGATACCCATCCCTACTGGTTAGTGTATACCGCTACAGATGAGAAGCATGCTTCCAACATATCTGACGCAGGCTTCCTCTCAAACTCGTATGCTTTAGTGTTTTGTTTTTTTGTGCCATTGTCCGCCCAGATCCGTATCCGTGACCCCAATCAGGGCGGCAGGGACATCACCGACGAGATCATGGCAGGGGGTTCAGGGAGCAGGAATTCAACGCCTCCTATTGGCCGCCCCTCCTCTACCCCGACACCCCCACAGGTATGGCTCTCTGACACGCTCATCTACTGTAGTTACCGTTGTGTTAGTGTAGCATTGAGAGCAGCTGAGTAGACTGGAGCTGAGAAGAGAAGGTGTCTCATGTTGCAGTGTGAGCTCCAACCCTCTCCACCACGTGTGTGACATACAAGGATACGGCCTGTGGGTCTTTCATTTATGCGGCCATCTTGCCTTCTCATAAGTAATTCATGATGGCTTTGAGTCCAGAACATTCCTCTGGACTTCACATCATCTTAAAGCACTTGTTTGAATGTGTTTCTGTTCTGCTGCAGTCTTGGGTTTCCCCTGTCATATGTTCCTGGGACTTTTCAGCTAAACTTGGCTCTTACTTGATTTTCTCCGATTGAATTCACTGTCATCTTGTTAGTAGCTGTTCTAATCCTACACCTGCTTATTTTCTATCACTGTTTTTACTTACTGCATATGTTCTGTATGTGTTCTCCTGCGTCTTCTACAGAATCCGCTCAGATTAGATTTCATATCCCTTCTGTTCATAACAAAAAAAAAAGCCCGGCCGCCCCAATTAGATGTATAAAATGGAATCCAGCAGGGCTCTGGGTCAAATGACAGAAGTTGGAAACCAATGCACTTTTGCTATTGGCACTTTAAAAAAACAAAAAAACCCAAATCAAACAGCTTCCCTGGATTCTGAAGAAGGACGTTGTGACTTCTTCCTCCCTGTGTCCTCCTGTGGATGTTAACAGTCTTTCCTCTCTTTCTCTGTCTTTTTGTGCCCCTCTTGATTTATTTCCCTCTCTATCTTCTCTCCGCTCCTCTTCCTCTGCATTCTTCTGAGCCGTTCCCCTTCCTCCTGCTATTTCTCCCACATTGATCTTTATTTTGTCCTCCATCGCTGTCCTCTGAATCCATCCCCCACCCCATCGGGCTCCTTGTTTCTGCTTTCAATCTTGCGTTTGGGCTTGTTTGCTTATTTGTTTGTGTGTGTGCTTGCCTCCACATCTGGGCCTGTCTCTGGTTTTCTGTGTTGCTAGTTTTTATGGCCGCACCCTCATTATCCTCACATTTTCTACCTCAAATCGCAGCAGCAGCAGCCGAGCAGCAGCCAGACTCCAGAGCAGCCGCAGCCGCAGCCTCCTCCGCTGCCGCCGCCGCAGCAGGCCCATCCTGGGGGCTACGCACTGGAGCCCCCGCAGCCACTACAGCCACAGCAGCCGTCCACCACTACGGCTGCAGACACCAAACCAGGGCCAGGTCTGCACCAACATCCCCCCCCCTCTGTCTTTAAAAACACATCAACAACTCCCAACAGTCTATACATCTTGTTATTTTCACTTGGTTTTTATGTTTAAATAGCACAAATATGACGTCAGACCATCATTAATATTGGTCTATTTTTGCTGTGTCATTCCCCTCCATTGCAAGGCTAAGTCTGAGGTTTTATTTGAGTCCTCCAGCTACTTCAGTATCACTCTTTTGCATAAACAATGATTTCCACATTGCCTTGTATCAGTTTCCTTTCCCCCATAACACGCTGCACATGAAATGCTTTCACTTTCATTTGACTATCAGAAATCTGATGGGCTCCCTGTTCTTCCAGTACTTAGCTGGAACATTCCATCAGCATTCTTTAAGCAAAGGTTTTGGAACCAGTTCTTTGTTTGTGGAGAATGTTGTTTAGATAGTTTGGTTTATGAAATTAATACCCACCTTTACCCAAGTAATCTACTTAAGAGACTGTTAAGTGAAATATGTGTTTTACTGAACTTTTCTCCTTCCAGATGATACGCCAAAACCGGAGCCAGTTGTCCAGAAGTCTTCCTCGCCTGGGCTTGTGCAGCCTGAAGCCCCCGTAGAGAGACTCCAGGCCAAAGCTCCCGCAACCGAGCCCTCTTCTCCTGTCGAACCACAGCTTCCCTCCCCTGCTTTGATGAGCGCCCCCGTCACTCTCCCTCTTTCAGTGGCCAACAACAGTGAGCGTGCCCCCGCCAAGGAATCCACTGCATCAGCCTCTCCTCCCTCCCCCTCGGTGGGGGAGCACAAGCCACCTCAGACTACCAACACAGACAAGCCTCTCTCCGACGCCCTACGGAGTCCGGCTGCCTCTCCAGCGCCGGCTCCCAAGGCTCTGAACGGCCTTGCAGACCCCGGTGCTGAGCTGGACACGCCGGAGCCTTCTCTCCTGCATTCAGCTGCCCCCCAGCCCCAGGCCTCGGCCCCCGCTCACAGAGAGGCCTCTTCCTCCGACGCTTTGCCCTCTGACGTGAGCCCAGAGGTGCCCGTTGCTGCTGCTGCGCTCACCCCTTTGGCCCCTGTGGCTGTGGTGCCAGTCACCCTGACCTCAAGCCCCGCCCCCGCTTTGCCAGTTTCGCTGCCCCCCGGCCTTCCGCCTCTAGTGCAGGCCACAACAGAGGCCGAGGAGCCGAGCAAGAGCTTAGACACTAAAGACCTGGTCCCCAGAGCGGGGACGGAGGCACACGGAGGCATTACGGACAGCAGAACAGAGTCCCAGCAACAAGCACTCAGCAGCACCAGTCCCACTACAGGTACTGAGCTTACTGCAGGCTTTATTGTTCTCTAGATCATTGTTGTGTTGTGTGTTTTGACTGCAACAAAGGAGCAACAACTCTTTGGAATGACTGTTTCTCTGACGGAAATCCAGCTTCAAAGGAGATGCTGTTTTATGAGAACTATACTTTTCATTATGCCAGACATCAAAATTACTTGGCCATATCATTTACGCAGTTTTTTTTATGAATGGCCATAAAGCAAATATTGAAGATTATCTCTCATCAAAACAGTGTTTCAAATGTATTTGTTACCCTTAGAGCTCAAACATTTACTCAAAATATCTGTCAGTCTACAGTATATCAATATATCCATTTTTTAAATATTCAACTATTAATTGAAACTGGAAAAAAAAAAAAAAAAATGGTTTCTAATTTCAGCCTCTGAATTGAAAAGGCTTTCTCCTTTTTGTCAAAAAATATAATTTGGCTCTGCAAAAATGTTGTATTGACTTAACCATGAATCCATCCAACTAACCTGCAGATATCAATAATGAAAATAATCCTTAGTTGCAGCCCTAGTTCTATGACTATTTTATCATCTTAATATTTGTATTTGCCAAGAAATCACAACATTCGAAATCAATCAGGTAGGAATATTTTAGTGAACAACTATTATGGGTTGTAAAATGCTCCACAAAGTGCACCCTGGTTTACATGCATGGAACAGGAAGTCGTTGCTTAGCTCAGTCAGCTGCAGAGCGACACCTGACAAACAGGTAGAACAAATCAAATCAAATCAAGTTTTATTTATATAGCACATTTATAAGCGATTTTTGGTCGAGCCAAAGTGCTGTACATATAATAAAAATAGCCTACAGTAGGGACACTTTGCAGCAAATACAACACCACAGATTGTTCAGAGTATCAATATGAGAAAAGCTACACCCTCTGTCCTTAGACCCTCACATCGTACAAGGAAAAACTTCCGCGCAAAACCCACAGTTTTAAAGGGGAAAAAATGGGAGAAACCTCAGGGAGAGCAACAGAAAGGCTCGGGGTCATCAGCGTTTGTTCAGGAGCGATATTCACCTGCTGACTGTAGAACTCAACACCCCTAACCTTCACCTGTGTGACACTTCAAAAATCACGAGGAATCACTTCTTGCCCTTTCAAATCTTTACAAATGTATTTACTCTATCAATGCATAACAAATCCTAAAGAGCACACAACCTGACAAAACAGGAAAAGAAAATATAAAGTATAGTAATTAACTTTTAATTTAGTCTGTTTGTCTCCTAATCTCCCTAAAATACCTATTTTTATGAATCTCTCTTGTTCTGCTTTTGTAATAAAGTATTTTAAAATAATATTCAATATTTGTTTCAGGTTGGTGGGCGAGGTTTATCATATTAAAAAGATGTATTCATCATAGATTGACTTAAATGTGATTTTATGCTATTTTCTGGCATTCCCTCCGTTGATATACTCCTCTCCTATCCGTTGATATACT
>CALSBZ010004335.1:1321230-1361219 GCA_943591055.1 Gobionotothen gibberifrons
GGGGGGGGGGGGGAGTCTCCCTCCGCAGCCGGTTGGCGTAGTTTTGGCACAATTCCGTTGTACAGACCGACGTTAACAGCAGCCCTGTCTGTGCACACGGAGACCGACTCTGTCGTCCGGTGATCTAACCGCCTTCTGGAAAAGCTTCACAAGTACGTCGGTACGCAAATGCGCTTTGTGACACAAGAGACGGTACGCATTTCGGATTGTTGCCGCGCATGCGTACCTGCGTACCAGTTATGTGCACCCCTGCAAATACCCTTCCTACTTTATGATCATTTTGTGAGATTTTGTTAATATATCATTTTTGGAACAAAGCTTTTTCAAATTCCTGAAAAGTATCTCAGGACAGAGAGGGTGAAAGAGAGAGAAGAGGGAAGGCACAAAGTGGGCAATAGTTCAAGTGGAAAATGTTTCCACGTGTGGGGGGGTGGGGGGGAGAGCGCAGACTTAAATGACTTTTGGGTGTCGTTATCGTTCGAGAGCGACAGCGAGGAGCTATCCATCATCTCCATTGCTCACACAGCTCCTTCCCGCTCTCGCTTCCTCTGCTTTATTGTTTGGTCTCAGGCTTGTTGCTGTGGGAAGAACTTCACACCGCCACAAACCAATGTGCCAGACTTTCAAAGGACCTCTTTTAGGCCGCATAGAATAAGCACCACAAGTGAAGACATTTTTTATTTTATGTAGAAATACAGGGATTGCAAAAAATAAAAACATAACCACCTGCATTTAAATATCTTAGAGCAAAAAGAGTACATCCTGATTCTATAAAACTAATAGCCTCACAATTTAAATTCAACTTGTTTTTACCAACGATGGATGAAAGTGAATATTCCTTTTTTTGATGCGTTAATGGTATTTATGTACAGATAATGTTTCAGATAAGGACAATGGAGTTGTGTAGAAAATCAAACCAGTATAGAATGGTCCGTTCTGTGCGACTGCTTGTACTGCTTGCTGCAACAGGCCTATTGTGTTCCTTTTTTCCCGCCTTATCTGTCTTTTGTTTGTACCTGACCAATTCTGCTTTTATTTATTTATTTTCCACTCCTGTATTTGTACCCATTCTTTATGTGTCCGCCTCTTCTGCAGCTCTAAACTGCTGATGGTTCAGTTCTATGTGCGGATATTATGCTGCAAATACATTACATTTGATAGAACTGACGGTGTTATCCAAATACTCTTACAATATAGCGGCACAGGAATGAGTCTTAAAACCCAGGAAAGAGATTTTCAGGTTTTATATTACGAGTTCAAATACGTGTATATAAATATAACTAATTTGTGAATATCCGAAGCTTCTTAGTGCATTTGCTAACAAGTGACTGAATACACTACTAAACAAAATCACGCCAACACAAGTCCGCCGTTAGCTTAGCGGCTGCACAACCCTGCGACATGGCAAAAAGCAGCCAAGCGTTAGCTTTTTAATCCTGGCGGTTGCCTTTTTAGGTTTTAACATTTTTTATATATGGAGATTATCCCGCTGAGCAAAATGTGTTAGGTTTCATAAATATGTGTACCACAGAGCTTTCTTTCTGCATTATACCCAAAGTTCAATGGAGAAACCCCATTGCTTTCTGACTCCTTGCAATGCTATTTCCCGGGTTGGCCTACACAAATACATCATCACTGCACCACTCTATAAGTGCAAGCAATTATGAGGATATTAGTATAACAAGAATCTGGCAAAGACATTAGCTTCAAACAAGCCAAACCATTGTTTAGTGCAACCACCTTTTCTCCTATCATTGTAATGGAAAATATGCAGTTGAAATAGTTTCAGTCATGTGACAGTTTCTGCTGTCCTGATAGGGAGCTCCTTTCACCATTTAAGAGCCAGGCAAGCAGGCCAGTTTTGATCACAACGTGAACACGCTGGGGTGAGAGCCAAGGGACAGCAACTGATTAGCTGTTAGGAGTTAATATCTTACTAAATAAAAATAATGCAGAACATTAAATCCAAAAAATGAATGTTGCCTCCACACAGGACGAGCCCCGGCCAGCGGAGCCTCCTGCTGTGGAGCAGGTCCTGCCCTCGGCCCCTCTGAGCTGCATCCCGGGGCCCCTGCCAGCAGCCCTCACCTCCGGCCCTGCTCCAGCTCCTGCCAGCAGCCCAGAGGCTGACGGGAAGCCCGCCGCCCCCGAGGAGAACGGTGAGGCCGAGACGGAGCCCATGAGGAACGGGGCAGGTCACACCTCAGAGACAGAGAGCAGCGATGGTGGAGCCACCCCCGCTGACAAGGAGAACTCCACAGGGGCCCCACAGGACATCGAAGGTTAGAGAGGCAACACCTTTATTAGCAAAACTCTCTTTGCCATTAAGAGCTTTTATATCCAG
This sequence comes from Gobionotothen gibberifrons, assembly GCA_943591055.1. Classification (NCBI taxonomy): domain Eukaryota; kingdom Metazoa; phylum Chordata; class Actinopteri; order Perciformes; family Nototheniidae; genus Gobionotothen; species Gobionotothen gibberifrons. The sequence continues at coordinate 1,323,575 of CALSBZ010004335.1, forward strand.
GATTGAATTATTCTCAGTTCAGTCTCATATGTATGCATTTGTTCTTTGTCTTTTTCTCATTCCCTGCTTGGTGGTCCAGACCTGGCTGAGCCCGGTGGGAAGCGTCGGTATAACAGGGACTTCCTGTTGGGCTTCCAGTTCATGGCCGCCTGCATACAGAAGCCTGAGGGTCTCCCACCCATCAGCGACGTGGTGCTGGACAAGGTGAGAAAGCTGGTCCCTGCAGATATGCCCATTTAAATAGTCAGACCCCTGTCCATAAACCTCCAAGCGCAACATTAATCTCCAAATGATATTTAAATAATCTTTTAAGTCCAATTATGTGGTTTCCGCTTCTGAGTTTTAAAGATTTGCTGCACTTTTTAATTGTTTCAAACATTATAATTTCAATGTAATTTAGTTTTAGACGTGGTTATTGGGACAACACTAGCAGTTTTCAAATCCACCTCGGGCTCTGGAAAAATGTGTCATCATTTTGTAAGGGTTTTAAAGACGAAGCGATTAAGCTACTCAATTATATATCTTATGAATTAATAATGAAAGTAGTCATAAGTTGAAGCCCTAGTTCTGAATAAACTCCATGAAGCAGGGTTCTTTGTCTGTTGCTCATAGCAACAGGCAGTGTTTTACTCTGTTAGCTTGTGTGGATCAAAGATGCAGCACACAGTTGGGTTCATTCCTCCGATCCACACATACGTATGGGTGGAGCATATGGCTTGCAGAAATGCTGTTTTGATTAAAATCACATTGCGATTATGTCACTCTTGGCAGTGCTAAGAGTGCTTGCCCCTCCCCCACCTCTCCGAAAAAGAACAACCACCAGACCGGCGATGTTCAATCCCAAAGTCTCGTTTTCTCTGAGGGTAGAAAGTGAAATCTCTCTGGGGAAAGAGCGCAGAGGAAGTCAAGGACAGCTGAAAGACAAAGAGCTGGATTTGTTCTTCTCTCCTCCCCCACAACTATCTGCCTCTCTCTCCCTCCTGCGTTCCTTTCTTCCTTCCTTCCCCTCCACATCTGGTTCTGACTTCTCTCTCTGAATGGCCTGCTGATCCCGCCAAGCATGATTTATCACCAGTACAGTGAAAATACATAAACCAAAAGCTGTTCATGTAGTACGACTGTCATTTGCTACGGGTCACCTTTAAGGGACCACTGAGTTAGAAATGCACACACACACTCACACACTCACACACTTCCCTGGCGGAATCACCCTATTCCTACTCTTATTAGGATCACTGCTCCCCCTGCTGTTCAACTCATATGTGTGTGTAATTGTGTGTGTGACGATGTATTGTGTATGTTGTGTGTCCTGCAGATTAACCAAAACAAGTTGCCACCCAGAGCGGTGGAGTCCAGGGCGATTTCCAGAGGACCCGATTTCACACCTGCCTTTGCAGATTTTGGCCGGCAGACCACCGGAGGACGAGGCGCTGCAGTGAGTCACACGTGCAGACACAAAAAAAACACTCAAACAGCCACAGGCCATCTTAAATTCAAACACATTTGAATGTATTAACATATCCTCATATTTAATAGAGAACTAGTTGAATAAGTGGGGGGTTATTTAAATGATATCACAAGTCTTTCAGATGTTAAAGTCCTAAAAAAAAAAAATTAAATGTAAAAGAAATCCTCAGAGAAAGTCAGAGAATAATGGGTTACAATTTGAAGTATTTGTTCCAGTTGGCAATTAAGCAAACATCCGTAAATGTTCATTAGCTGATTCCAGTGAGACTTCCAATATAACTCTTAACACTGTTTTGCTTTTGTCAGAAAGCTTTGTTCAAATGGAATAAGTCTAATGAGTTGCAGGAAAGCATTTTAGTTTGTTCTTCTGGACAAAGCAGGGTCTATTTAATTAGAGCCGAGGTCATATTTCAAAAATGTCGGTAAAGAATTATTGGCAATTGTTGTTAAAATGACCAGGACGGTCAGCTACTGCGTTGTATGTTGTTGTTTTTCATTACAGACGGATAAAGGAATACATTGTGTAGTTTGAAACTAGTATCGCAAATGACCTTGACGTGCTGTATTCTTTCATTGCATCCACAGCCTATGAACATTGGGGCCCGGCGGCCTCCACCCAGGAAGATCATCATGCACGTTCCTGTTAATGATGAAATTCAGCTGAAGAAATCAGAGAATGCATGGAAACCCATCATGAAGAGGCCGGAAGTCGTTATTGATGATCCTGTGGTGCAAAACACACAGGTACGGACAGACATACACAAACACACAGAAAAGATACACAAAAGACATCCGCACCAGACATTGAGCAAAAAAATCATAGAAAGCAATATTACATTAGCCGCGTTCACACCGAGTACTTTTCACCCGTACTTTTCGCGTTTAGTTCCGTTAGTACCCCTGATGTTGCGTTCACACCAAAAAAATAACTAAGTGCCGGGAACTTTTCACCCCATTTTTAGCGCCTGCTGAGAGCAGGCACTTTCCTGTGGAAAAAAAGTACCCCAGTTCTGATTGGCTGGGCGATTGCAAACCACGCCCCGTAAAACTCTGAAATGTTTTGTAGAGCCGCCATTGTATTATCCTTGCATTAGCATTATTAGCATTAGCATTAGCCCCGCGCAGAAACGCAGAGAGACTAACTTATGACAACACAAAATAAAACATGGGAGCGGTGGAGATGAGGAGGTGTCGGCGTTCTGGCCGTTTACTCAGAAGGCTTCAGTAGAAGCTGCTGGGAGTCCCAGCAGATTCTACTGAAGCCAGTCCCCAACTCCGGGGACTTCCGGCCGGGGATTTTCGGCGGCAGTATACGCCGTGAAGTTGTTTGCGGCCTGCCAGTAAACCCAAAGCAGAAGAAGAAGAAGTGACGTCCCCCAGGGACTTATTTCCGGTGTGAACGCTATCTGTATTTAGTGCCCTGGGGTATTAAGTGCCGGGAACTAAGTACAGCAAAGTACTCGGTGTGAACGCGGCTATTGGTGAGGAAACTACTTAACCTCTTAAGCCCGAAGGTCCCCCCAGTGGACCCCTCCCACAGTTTTTTTTCGAGACTATGTCTCAGGGTTTCTTAACATTTATGAAACTATTAATGTTCCATACCCTTTTAAAGTTAAGAAACTCCGCTAACTGAATATATGAACAATTTTTAGCTAAAAAAAACACAAGAGTAATACCAAGCCTTTGAATTAGCATTGAGCGAAAAGATGCTAACTAATGCTAACGGACTTTTACACAGAACTCACGGTAGAAATGCCCTTATTACTATCTTAACGGGGCCTATTGTGCTTTTGGGGGTTTTCCATTTCCTGTAGTTATATCAGTTTGTTTGCATGTAACTGGTCTGCAAGGGCTAACATCCCAAAGCTCTCTCCCACACACTCCCCCCTCTGCCTGAAACGCACTCCTTTGTTTACTTTTGTAACACAGTGACATCATTATGTTACACTTGCGCTTCTATTGGCTAGTGCTCCAACACATTGTACGCTAGGACATCTCTAAGCGTTTGACCAATCTCAACAGAGCCAGCCAGCTATCCAACCAATCAGAGCAGACTGGGCTCTGGTTTCAGACAGAGGGTGAAAAGAGGTGCTGCAGCACAGGCAGGATGAGGAAAACAAAGAGCTTGTTGTGCATTAAAGCATGGAGACATGTCACAGGAGAGGCACGACATACTGATATGAACCAGAAAGCGAACATTATAGATGCCGAGGTGAATCGTAAAAAATAATGACTGATGTGGTTATTATGACGGATTCCCCTCAGGAGCTCTTCAAGAAGGTTCGCAGCATCCTGAACAAGCTGACGCCACAGAAGTTCAACCAGCTGATGCAGCAGGTGACGGACCTGACCATCGACACGGAGGAGAGGCTCAAAGGAGTCATCGACCTGGTGTTTGAGAAGGCCATCGACGAGCCCAGCTTCTCCGCGGCCTACGGGAACATGTGCCGCTGCCTCGCCACGGTAAGCAGCTCATTGTGTCAGTGTCAGGGTGGAGAAGCAGACAGGAAGTGAAACATTAAGCTCACCTCAACTAGGGTGCATTCACAGGGGCATTTAAGTACACCTATAAGCAAACTTTCTTAATCTTACAGACTGCAGTTTATTCTGTGTGTGCAATCCAATTTGCATCTCAATGTTCAGTCAACTAGTCTCTAAATGTGTCGGCTGCAAACAGATCGATGGGTTTAGACTGATATCTGCCCGATGCAACATAATGCTGTGCAATACAACACAGTTCAATGTGATGACATAGTGGGAACATTATCGTTTTTTGATGAGCTGCAAAATGAAAGTGTAAGATGTGTTACCCTCAACTATCTTGAGTAGAGGGAGTTGAAAGAAGGATTGTTTTGTTGTTAAACGTTTTGGTAGTCAAATATAAAGTCAATAACTCAAAGGTCCCCTGTTATACTCTTTTTCAAAAATATATTATAGGTCTCAGATATATACAAACATGTCTCTGAAGTGTTTGGCTCCAAATACCAAACAGATCATGCATTGTAGCATCCCATAATCCCCTCTGTTTCAGCCCTGTTTCAAAAGGGCTGATTCTTTTACTTTAGATGAAAATAAGGAGCCACTCCTCACGACCCTCTATGGATGCATTTGTTTTGTTTTTTAAAAACACAATGGTGTCAAATTGAATTTATTGAAATCTCCAATATCAACGTGAGAGCTTGTGCCTCTTCGGGGGGTGCTAACACTTAACCATGAACGTTATCGTTTACTTTCTCCGTCTTTATATGTAGATATTACTTTTCTCCGTTAATCTCCATCACATTGCAACAACAACTTCCTGTCAACTGCGCTAACTCTCCTTCAAAATAAAAGCATGTCCATAAATAGGAAGCCAAGCCAAATTACACTTAAGACATATACAACTGCAACGAAAGTAGCAAACACAATGCGATATCCTTTTCAATTTCAAAGAACACAAATTGGGTTACATTAACAAATAACTATAAAACAACAATACTGTAGAATAACAAAATGAATGCCGTATTCGGGACAGCCCTACTAGGAGGGGATTCAGGTGATAAGGTGGGCGGGTGGTACCATGGTTGGTTATTGGTTAATGGTTGCATAACCCAAAAAAAGTCATTTTCAGGCAGGTTTTTATATCGGTGGATCAGGACAGAAGAGAGAGAATATGTTTTCCTGAAACTTTCAGAATCTCTTAAAACAGAGGGGACACGTATTTATGTATAAAAGACATGAAAAGTGGATTTTGCATAATAGGTGACCTTAATAATAAGTATTTTAAATGCTATTCACCTAAAATGCATTTTTCTAATGAGGTAACTTAAATACAATAAAAAAAAGAGCTACCCATGGTTACCCTAACTATACATTTAGCTTGCGTTCATACACTATTTAGGGCTTTACAGTATACATTAAAGTCACTTTTCAACGTAAAGTGACTAAACCTTTAACCATGTTTAACTTGTGTGTCTACTTGTGTTCCTGTGCAGCTCAAGGTGCCCATGACAGACAAACCTAACACCACAGTGAACTTCCGCAAGCTGCTGCTAAACCGCTGCCAGAAGGAGTTTGAGAAAGACAAGGTGGACGACGTGGTGTTCGAGAGGAAGCAGAAAGAGCTGGACTCTGCTGCATCGGTATGTACTCCATGAATAACTTGAGTGTGAAATCCGATTTCATGCACGGGGGAGGGAATGAAACTGTGGCAAAGACATTTAGTGCATAACCTGCAGGGTAAGCAGTTGTTTAATGTTCCCCTGCTCTCCTCAGACGACAGAGCGCGAGCGGCTGCAGGTGGAGCTGAGGGAAGCCAAGGACAAGGCCCGGCGGCGCTCCATCGGCAACATCCGCTTCATCGGCGAGCTCTTTAAGCTCAAGATGTTGACGGAGGCCATCATGCACGACTGTGTTGTCAAGCTGCTGAAGAACCACGACGAGGAGTCTTTGGAGTGTCTCTGCAGGCTGCTCACCACCATCGGCAAGGACCTGGACTTTGAGAAGGCCAAGGTGAGGAGGAGAAGATAGTTGATTTATTGTATTGAAATTATCAACAATTCAATGAGACAACTTCATCCCGTTAAAGGGAAAATGTGCCTTTTTCTTTTGATGTCTAATCAGTTTTGATCAGTTCATAGCAATACATTCCTCAGTGCGTGCAATATTGACCATGAAAGCTGAATTTGCAGCTGCTAAATCTTTTTGTTTTGTTAAACAGAATGCTAGTTTGCAATACAAGTAAGTTCGTTGCCAAAAGCGAAAATGTTGTCCTATAATATGACCTCAGAGGATGTGATGGATAAGGATAGATGTCCCAGTTGTTTGGCTGACTTGGACATTCAGCTGTGTTTACTCTAGCCAGAGGATCAGCTGAAGAAATGCAGCAGAGAGAGGCTGCATTAGCATTAGCTGTGCCTGTGTATACTGCTGGTGGGAACCGTCTTTGCAACAGAAGCTTGTGCCCAATGCATCATGGTACATATCGGCACTGCTTCACACGCAGGATAACTCAGCTTTCTTGGTCAATATATCACAAACTAAGGAATCCATTGCTTCAATTTACTCCATTTACAGTCAACACTGAACGGACAACCTCATGACAAGTGTGGACATTTCCTTTTTTATCTGGTCATTTTCTAAACATTGACTGTTTTAATGTTAGGCCATCAAAGTGAATTGTGGGTGTACACATTATGGCTGTGTCAATTCTAGTTCCAGTGTAGCCTCTGCTCTGAGTTCAGGCGGACCAATCATGTGGAAATCCCTCAAACAGCAAATGAAATAGAGAAAATAACTTCATGTCTCAAAGTAACCTCTTATCTCTCTTTCTTCAGCCTCGCATGGATCAGTATTTTAACCAGATGGAAAAAATCGTCAAGGAGAGGAAGACGTCGTCTCGGATACGGTTTATGTTACAGGACATAGTAGACCAGAGATTGGTGAGTGTGTGAGCGCTGTGATGTTTGTTTATGTTCAGGTCAGCTCTGGTTCACGATGAGGTTTGTCGCATTGATCTCTCTGACCTCCTGCAACCTGATATTGAGTATTCTGCTCATATTCTGCTATAGTCTACTGCTGCTCTTGTTATTGAGTTTCAACACCTTTTCAGAAAGATTGACGGGGAAAAGAACTGTTTAGTCAAATACACTGTAGAACCTCTTACAGCTGAGACCTATTGTGCTTTTTGGGTATTTCCCTTTCCTGTAGTCTGTTATATATAGATGTCAGTGCATGTTAATGGTTTGCAAAGGCTACAAAGTTCCCTCCAGAGGGAGTTTCTCTCCCACACAAATGTCTTCTGTGGACATTGTATTTAATATGTCCTTGTAAATTATCTTGGAAGCTGTCTGTTTAAAGGTCCCATGTCATGGCCATTTCTACTGATCATAATTCCATTGTTGAGGTCTACTAGAATAGATTTGTATTATGCAATGTTCCAAACTCACATTCCGGGTCTGCGATACAGCGAGACACAGCGAAACTCATCCTGAGCACACACAAACACTCACAGCCGAAGTAAAAACAATAAGCGTGGCTTGATATTGAGTAAGAAAAAGGTTTATAACGCTGTGAGAATGGGTCTGCGGAGAGCATTTCTCCGCCATCCCAACTCGTCTATTACCAGCCAGGGGACTCCCTGTTAGTTGAAAATGTACGCTAAAGGTCCCCGCCCCTCCTGGTGTGTGAGGAGCTCCGCGGATTGGTCCATTTTCGTTCGCATGACGTCATGCGGTTCCCGGAAGAAACAAATGGAAAAAGAGAAATCTCCAACGAGGCGTTCTATTTTACCGGTCATAGTCCGGTAATTACCGGCTAACGGGAACTCTGGACATGGGCCCTTTAATGTATAATGTCAATTTAAAAATACAAAGCTACCAGAATGATAGCTACAGCTGGAGATGGTATGTGCCTTACATCTGATGCATTGTCCCTCCTTATGTAACAAAATGTACTTAATGTGTCCTGATCAGTTCAACTAAAAACATGGGTATTTCCTGGGCACCCAACAGAAGACGACATGAGAACGAAGAAAAACTGATGAAGATGAGCAAATATCTTAACCTGTTTAGTGTCGTGTGAATGCATTTACATTAGAGGAACACCTGCATTGTAATTCTCTGACATTAACTTAACAAACACAATCTGTTTGAATCAATGCCAGTGTCTCCTTCAAGACTCTGTAATCCCAGTTTGAAGCCCTGCTGTGCTGCAGTCTGAACATCAGCTTCTGCATTGAAACGCATATTCATAACCAATGAAGGCTTGACATCTTTCAGTCACTTCAGATCATTGGCTCATTCATCAGTCTTAGAATTCAGATTATTCCTCTGCACTTGACAACTTCATATTTCTGCGCTGATATATCTTCTATGATAATACCCTACTTCCCCCGATGTTTAAGGAATGATCTGGACTCGTTTGAAATGGTTCTGATCAGGAAAAGGACATGTTGGAAAATCTGACACTCTTGTTGATTACTGTTCTTATTCTTCAGCACAACTGGGTGTCCAGGAGAGCCGACCAGGGCCCCAAAACCATCGAGCAGATCCACAAAGAGGCAAAGATTGAAGAGCAGGAGGAGCAGAGGAGAGTGCAGCAGCAGCTTCTGTCCAAGGACAGCAAGAGACGGACAGGTCAGCCCGCCCGAAATCCTCTTTAAGGCTTACAGTGCTATCGGCACGGCTACAGCGAGTCAGGAAGCCTCTAACATACAGACACACTTCCTGTCCATGCAGCCTGCAGAGATGCTATTGTGCCCAACAGCAGACAGGAAGCCCCCCCCCTCCCATCTGTTAGCAGGCCTTTTCATATTTCATCATGTTTAGCACGAAGGGGTCAAAACTGTCAGCTGTCTTTCAATGAACGCTATTAGATTATCACTGATTATTATTTAATACAAATATATATTATATATACTTCTGATATACTGAATTATCTTTGTATCTTAATACAATTGAATCATGGAACATAATATTAGAACATGGGATGTGCTTAATTTGTGATTGAAAATAAATAAAAGGACGTTTTCTCGTAAATTTACATTTTCTTCATCCAAATGTTCCAAAATGAGTTTGCAGAGGCGTGAAGAAGGTTATCATGTCCATTACAACATCATACATAATATCATACCAGTCTTCTATAGGTGGGGAGACTGGCTTAAGCCATTTATTGTAGTTGCTTTTCTAAACAGCTCATTCTTTTAAATAACAAAGGAATCCAAATTCCTTTTTAAAAGTGTTTTACATGTCCGTGTGTCGTAGATCCAAGAGATCAGAGAGATCAGCGGGAGCAGCGGGATCCGCGCGCGCCGAGAGAAGAGACCTGGAACACTGTGCCCGTGACGAAGAACAGCAGGACCATCGACCCCACCAAGATCCCAAAGATCTCCAAGGTGAGACCAGCTGCTTCTTCTCACAAAGATTCAAAGAGTAGGACAAACACACCTCTCTTCTAACGTCGTTTCACTTTGTTATATCCGAGGAAGCCCAATTATAAACTCATCAAATCCATCAACACTTGAACAGAAAAAATCTTGATGTGCCATTTTTCATGACACTGAGTCTTGGTTCAATGCTGTCAGCTCTGCCTTGTAATTTAATTAAATCTGTGCGCTTGTTCTTCGTGTCGTGACAAGTTTGTCTCACCTTCATCCAGTGTTTTTCCACTCCCGCACCAGCGGCGGTGGTTGTTGTTCTTTCAGTAGAAAAGTGTCTGTACACAGCAGATAAGTGTTTATACAGCACCGAGAGAGAGGAATCCTGTGTACTCCAACACTGTCCCTGCCCTCATCTGATCCACATCATTGTGGTGTATGTTCAGTTATGCACTCTCCCTCTGCTGGAATCATGATGAACTGCTTTGTAAACAACACCTCCCCCTGCAGGAGGAATTTCACCATGCTGTCAGTGTTAGTCAGACTCAGGGAAACACTCATTTGTCTTTTATGACGCGTCATGCTGCATACTACTGACTGTATTGTATGTGTTCTTGAGTAATATCTTCAATCAGAGTACAAAGTTTAGGCAGATTGTTAGGATAAAGTATCACATGCAATCTTTATTTACACACATATGTGTATTATTTATGTCTACTCAGACATAATCATCTAGACAATCTTGTAGGTTTAAATCGCATATCGTGTCTGAAATGATTTCCTCACTGAAACGATTTCCTCATTCGCCTTTTGCTGTCAGTTTTCCACGTCTGCTTGCAGCTCGTTCTCAAACTATTCTCTTCCTGCAGCCTCAAATGGATGAAAAGATCCAGCTCGGCCCCCGGGCTCAAGTCACGTGGGTGAAGGGCAGCAGTGGAGGAGCCAAGGCCAGTGACTCAGGTAAGATTATCTGAAGCAAGACCACAGTGGCTCCAAGCATTGCAGTAGCAGGAATTGGCAATCTTTACAGGCCAGAAAAGACAGTGAATATGATATTACATTTAGCTGACGCTTGTCAGTCCAATGTCCTGGATGTAGGAAGGGCCAGATCCATTCGCAGCATGATATATATATATTTATAAAACGGACAAGTCAAATCAAGCAATCTGATTGGTTCTTAGCCGTGATATGAAATGAAACGCATTGTACAAGGTTTGTATAGTATTACAAAATATCAAAAGTCGGGAGGGAGGGAGATTTTCTTCCTCTCTAGACCAGTGTTTCTCAAACTTTTTCATACCAAGGACCACTTAACCAATAAAAAAACACTCGCAGACCACCTAACTCCACAAATATCCAAAATCACATCGTTTTTCTAGAACAGATTACAAATCGCCTGAAAATGTTACAAACAAGTGGCAACATGTGTGATGAAGGTGTTGCGCTGGGCTATATGATGCAATCGTGAAGTGAGACTTAACCTCGCTCCATTGCGGAGATATTCCCGCGAGAGTGCGGACAACTTAAATGTATTTATTTATTTCAAATGTTACCAATATACTCACGGACCACTAGGGGGCGCTCACGGACCACCAGTGGTCCGCGGACCACACTTTGAGAAGCACTGCTCTAGACATATTAATCGAGAATATTTATTGTATATAAAGTGTTTTAAGTGACACATTCACTCTAATAATACCGGCTCATTTTGCTTCATTTGTTGCCCTTTATAACAGAACTATCACGGACGGCCGGCCTCAATCGTTACTCTGCGCTGCAGTCTACTCCTTCCCCTCAACCCTCCACCACTCCTCCACAGAACACAGACTTTGACCCCAGGAGAACTCTGGGAAGGTAAAGATCAGTCAGTCAATGGTCTCTGACCTCTTGAGATTGGCCTCTCTGTGTGTTTCTGATGGTTCCCCCGGATACAGAAAACGGTTTCCTTTATTCCCCTCCAGCAGTCGTAGCAGTGTGGGGAAAGACCGTGGTGAGAAGCCCCTGATCTCCACCCCTCCATCGTCACGGCCCGGACCCTTCACCAGGGGAGGCAGTTCCAAGGAGCTGCTGGAGAGTCCGACCCCCGAGGAGCCGTGCAGAGAGCCGGAGCGAGAGGGAGCCGAGCCCCGGAGACCGAGCGTCACCGAGGACAAGACGGAGCCGGAGCACAGAGTCAGAGAGCCGGGTGAGGGGCAGAGCTGCACTCTGATGTTTGAGCTCTATGATTTTAAGCCATGAACAGGTTTTATTTTATATCCAAAAATCTTGGATGTAATGAATGTATTAGCAACTGCAGGTTGAAAACAAAAGGATCAACTCCATAAAAGATATCAATTAGTTTATATTTTCAACACTCGGCTAATAATCTGTGATGATTATACTTATACTAATCTAAATAGACGAATAAATGTGATTCATACAGAGAAGATCAGACCTGGATCTTCATGTTGCTCTCACCTCTGATGCCCCTTTCACACCAACGTGGTTCCCGTTCTAGCTCCGTGCTTGTGCTCTTCTGGTTCGGAACCGGTTTTTCTTTTCAGCCCCCGTTTTGTTCACACCGCCCAGAGCCCGACTGGTGCTGCCGCGGCTGCGTCATGACGTCACCGTTTACGTCGCTGATTTTCTCCCCAACGGCGTCGGGTCGATGATCGTGTTGCTTTTAATCATACGAAGCCAGATTAAATTAAATAACTACTTCTCAACCCTTGTACTTTTCTCCAGAGTGCCGTGGTTCATTGTTTATTAATGTGTTTCAGCGGCTTTTACCGAGCGCTGCAGTGCTGCCCGCTGTTTGGCATCACAACGCTGTTATGAACGTTTCTCTGGTATAAAATGGGTGATGTTAGCATAGCAACCGAAGCTAATCTGAGTATCTTGACTAATTGTTGCTATCCTATTGTTGCATAGGCCTAAGCCGTTTTCTACAGGCACATTTTACCGGCGTATTTTTCATTATGATTCTACTTGTGATAGTCGGACGTGACAACCTGTGCAGCCCGTGTATTGATTCCATCCAATAGCTGCTATAATACAAAACAAAACGTCTGCCTGCTCTCCACAATGATCAATAACAGCGAACGGATGGTCAAAGTGAGGTACAAATAAACAGAATCACACTCAGCCTGGTTAGAGTTGCCTAACTTTATAAAGTGTGTTTTTTTTCTAAGTGTGTGGTTGCGTTCTAGTCACCTTGCTCAGCGCTACTGCTTGCTACAACTTTCATTTGCCGAACTCGCCATAAACTGTTAGCTCAGGTTAATCCCGCCCCCCGCCTCCAATGTAAGCGTCACGTATGCGGTTCTTGCTTCTAGGCCGACCATTTTTTGGAGCTTGGTAAGAACCGGTTTTCGGGGGAAAAGAGCCGGCTCCGCTGCGGTGTGAACAGGAAGAAACTGTGCTTATCAGGCTCTAGCTCCGAACCGGCCCTGGAACCGCGTTGGTGTGAAAGGGGCAAGACAGACACTGTTTTTATTGTCGTTTTTTTTCTATCAACAGTGAAAGCTGAGCCAGTGGTCCCGACTTCAGACAAACCTGCTCTCTCTGAGGAGGAGATCGAGAGGAAGTCAAAGTCCATCATCGATGAGTTCCTGCACATAAATGACTACAAGGTACCGACATTCACAAAAAGATAGATCCAACATTAAATCCCTGTTTAGTAGGTGCCATGTTTGAATGTAAGTTAACAAACTTGGTGCTTAGAAGGATGTTAATGAGATATCAATGATTGTTTCTTCTTTATCACTGAGCCTGTAACAATAACTACCAGAATTCAAAAGCATGTTGTGTTTCAGTCTCCCTTCTCTTACCAGTAACTAGGGATGCTCCGATCGCCAATCTTTTATGTTTACAACTCAGTTAATGGGGCTCATTCACTGGCGCTTCCACAAACAACAACCAACATAATTATTACAATCAAATGAAGTACATTATTCAAGTTTACATTAACTTTGGATAATAACACGGGAGAAATGAGCGGAAGCGCTCTCTTTTCCTCTCTCCCCCTCTCTCTCTTTCTCCTGACAGCCTGTCAGTATCTCACGCAGCTCACTGATCCAGTAATGAGTGACCCGACAGTGAAGAATAAACATATTTATAACTAGTTTAGCTTGTTCCAGAGGTAGATAAAATAGCTAAGTGTGTTAGGTCTAACTCTTAGTGTGTGTTTCGCTCCGCTCACCGGTCCGTCACAGCGGGCGGAGCTGCAGGATTTCTGCTTCACACAAGATGCATACCGCTATTTTACTGTCTTTTTCGCACACCTTAAAATACTGCCAGACTGGTGAAGCCATTTTGGCGAGCTTGTTTTGCCGCGCACAGAGAAAAGTGTCATGTATTTTACGTCATCATTTTACGTCATGCGATCGGCTCTCGCGATCGGCATTTTTAGAGAGCACCGATCGATCGGCAGAGAGTGAGTATCGGCCGATATCAATCGGAGCATCCCTACCATTAACACTCATTCTGAATCCCATTCCCTTGTGTCCCCAGGAGGCTGTGCAGTGTGTAGACGAGCTGGACCTGAGCTCTCAGCTGCACGTGTTTGTGCGCATCGGGGTGGAGTCCACGCTGGAGCGCAGTCAGATAACCCGGGACAACATGGGCCAGCTCCTCTTCCAGCTGCTGCAGCGCGGCATCCTGCCCAAAGCCCAGTTCCACAAAGGGTCAGTTCACCTGCTCTGAATGTACTCCACATCTCAATCAAGAACATAATGTGAACAAGGCCTGATCATTAACTCTCCAGAAAGCCTCTTTTGTTATTGTGTTAGTGTCTTCCTAAATGATCTTAATTTACTTTCAATCTCACTTCCTGTCAGCTTCATCAGACTTCATTGACATCTCTTGCAGCCTTTCGGGCTTTCTGTTCTGTATCCTGCCAACAAGCACTTCTTGCTTGTTTTTGATTTTGTTCAAAGTATCCATTGTCACTAATTAAAACTCGAATTTTGTCTGTATTGTTGTTTGTCTGCAACTTTCTACCAGGAGATTGTCAGACCTGTTCAGTGTTTTGCTGAAAGTCTACCAGAAAAGAAAAGTAAAAACTTGCATTGAAATGTTTTCACTAAAGGTGTTCCCCTGGGATCTGTCACTGGCTGTGTTGCGTTCCCTGAGTAACTAAAGATCTATAGAAACTGAAAATAGGTCGGAGATGAATTTGGCCACGTTTTATTATTCTTTTAGAAAAATCTGTTTCAATGTGTTTCTACTGGAAAACCACTTGATGGTGGTGTTCCAGTAGAAACACATTGATAGGAAACGCCCATATTGAAGGGTTAGGGTTATGTAGGTCATGTTGGACATGTAGGTCAAACATGTTGCTAATCTATATCAATGGGACACAAAATGGGAAAACCCTATTTTATTTCTTTAGTGTACTCTGTAAACTTAAAAGAAAACACCATTGAAGGTTAGCTGTTGTTTTGATACTGTAAATCAGTTTACAGCTCTGTAAAACTTAAAAGCGTGTATCTGACATAATTTTAAATGAATTTGAATATAAATCAACATATTATAGGTTCTCAAATATAATCAAATGTGTATTTTAGCAGCTTTGTGTTTAATTTGTAGTTATACTTACAATGCATGTGCAATTCCAGTTGTCTCTTTCCAGAGTACAGGAACAGTAATATAGTTCTTAATATAAAGATCCAGTGTGTCTTTTTGTTGTAGCTTTGCGGACATGCTGGAGCAGGCGGACGACATGGCCATCGACATTCCCCACATCTGGCTGTACCTGGCCGAGCTGCTCAGCCCCGTGCTGAAGGAGGGGGGCTTCTCTATGAGAGGGCTCTTTAGGTTAGTCATTTACTCCAAAACTAAATGAGAACATATAATACAAATGAACTTTAAATGTGGTGCATTTGCTCAAGATAAAATCTGACCACTTGGCTCACTGTGCACAGGGTTGGTGGAGGAAGTAGCTAAGATTTGTTTACTTTGTTTATCGTCACAGGACATCTTCTCAATATTTTCATAATGAATACAATTACTGAGTTGATTTACTTTACTTTTTTCTAGCTTATGTTATGGTTTCCTGTGCTCATTTCCGAGATACATTTGTAGTCCTGTTTTGGAGACATTTTAAGTTTGAACAGGAACTTAGAGTTGCACAGTATAATGTATTAAGTGTGAGTGTCCTAATGTGTTATTTCACTTTGCCATTCTCCTGTATGAGTGAAAGGGAGGATTGCATGTAATCTGTGGTCTTGGTCTGTTCACAGTGAATTAAGCAAACCTTTGCTTCCTGTGGGAAGAGCTGGGATCTTAATTTCTGAAATACTGCACATACTATGCAAACAAATGGTAAGCAACACTTTATTTTCAATTTTGTAATTATGTTACCTGCTTTCATTATGGAATGGACTTCTGGGTATTATTCAACAGGTTATTTTGCCGTTTGGATTTGTAGCCTGTTTTGGCACATTTGGCTTTCGGCCTGTCCTGGACACCAGACAGAAATGAGTTGTTTCAGAGAACAGATGTGCGATGTTGTCTCTTTGGTCTCCACAGAGCCATAGGACTGTGGGTTCTTTGTGGAGGGAATCTGGCCTCAACTGGACCGACTTCCTGCCAGAGGGGGAGGACGTCCAGGCTTTCATCTCACAACAGGTTGGTTTTTGTATAATTGTATTTTTACTGAGTGACTGGGAGTTACAAAGTTTCATATCTTTCAACAAATAAATATATATTTATATTGTTTTTTAATACATTTATTATAATGAACAAAATAATGAATACATACAAATATAATCAATAATATTAATAATACATTTAATTAAGGAATCACAGGAAGACATGAAACAACAAAAATGTGCTGCAAAACAGTTGTCATGACATAATATTGCCTCAGATGTTTGGATGCTGGGTGATTAGATTTTAGATCTAATGTGCCTCATATATTTGAAATAGTTTCTCCTTATTCCTGTCTTCTGATATTGCTTTTTCAATGTTCAAGTAACATTTCATTAACTTTTTCCACTTTACAGTTTTCTTAATCGTATTGAATCCCACATTATACTCCTGTCCCCTTCTCCATCGTTTCTCCTCCACCTTCTTCTTTCCATTTCCTGATCATGTTTTTTTTTGGCACTTTCCCATCATACTGATGTCCTCTCGTCTTAATACAGAAACTCCAGTTCGTTCTGTCGGACGGCTCCAGTCCGGAGGCGGCTCTGTCCGGAAGGATCTACTCTCCCGAGGAGCTGAGTCAGCAGCTGGAGAGACTCCTCCTGGAGGACATGGCCAGCGACGAGCAGATCTTTGACTGGGTAGAGGTAAGAGAAACATTAAACCCTGTAAGCTGTGTGCCTTAATTCAGAGGGGTGGTCCTGTTATCAGTGTGTGCTTTGTCTCTATATTTAACATGCTAGCTAGTTATTATCTGCTATGTCACTTTTGCTGTAATGTTGTACATTTCCCAGCTGCGTGACTAATAAAGGAATTCTGATTATCAATGACCTATAGAACTCTGGCACTGAACCTTTTCAAAGCCATGTGAAACTGTATGTGTGTGTTTTGTCTTTCTCCCCCAGGCAAACCTAGATGACTCTCAGATGAGCTCGTCCCCCTTCCTGAGGGCTCTGATGACAGCTGTGTGTAAGGCAGCTGTGAAAGGTAAGCACTCCACCACCTGGAGGAGAGACTCGTCTAATTTTTTTTTTTAAATGGCGCCGCTGATTGCAATATTTACTCTGTGCCAAACGTGCGCTCACTCTGCCTCTCGCTTCACCGAACAGATGATAACACCAACTGTCGAGTGGACACGGCCACCATCCAGAGGAGATTGCCTGTATTACTCAAGTACCTTAACTCAGACACTGAGCGACAGCTGCAAGCACTTTATGCACTTCAGATGCTGATCGTCGCACTCGATCAGCCTCCAAGTAAGTGCTGCGTCTCAGCTTCATCAGGAGGAGGTGGGAGGAGGAAACTAAGATTTATATTCCTTCAGTTTAGTTTTTTGAGTCGTTTTTCAAGTTATAACATTCAAATACACATAATAAATCAAATGTATAGTCTTTACTTTTTAAGTTGCGTCAAACCATATCAAGTTTTCCCTGAGCTAAAATGTTATTACACCTTTTTAAATGAAATTTAAAAAACTAAAACATATATATGCATAATAATCCCAAACCACATTAGTGTTCATACCTGGTTTTTATATTTGTTAAACCAATCATAGTACCGATCATGACCAGTAAATGGATGTCCGCATGTCTACTGTATTTCCACTACAACAAACATTAGGAACTATCCTCAGAGAGCTTACAGCATTGGACAGACGGCACAGTATTCACTAAAGCCAGCATTTTAATAATGACATGCTAATATACACAAAGTACCATAAATACTAAAGCTCAAAGCAGTAACAGAGTACAATAAACGTGCATTAATAATTATTGAGTAAATCACAATCCAAACAAGTTAAACAGGTTTACAAGTTAAAAACCTTCAGGGAAATGTATTTCTTTTAAAGCTCTGAGATGTGAAACAGTTCTCCCCCAGAGGGCATCTCCTCAGAGGGGAGCATCTGCACCAGCAGGATGCCTCCACTGGATCTTTTGAATGAATGTAATATAGATGTTCAGGGGGGGGTTACTGCAGCAGAATGGAAAATCATGTTTAAGATAGCCTCATCTCAAATCAGGAATCATTTTCAGTGGAAAGAAAATGACTGGTGTTAATTTCCCTAAAGACAAACTATGACTAAATATGCTTTTTTACCTGACAAGACACCGCCAACATAATTTCACACTTGCTGTTACTATTTCAGTATGCATATTGTTTACTGAGCTTAAATATTGTTAATGAGGATAAACTAAAGAAATATTATAGAACGTTTTTTTTTTAATGCAACAGTTCCGCTTTCTACGTAACACCGGCAAAGAGCACAGTCGGGAGTAATCCGATTACATTTTTTAATTAAGTTAAAGGTAACAATGACAACAATGGGGATTTTTAGAAGACATGTTGATATTCTGGTTACACTGACTAGATTGACTGAAATGGACTTTCAAATCTGATGGCTAAAAAGAACAAAAACTCAGTTGAATTCATTGACAAAATATATATTTTTTTCAATCTTCTCAAAAATGGCCCGATTTTTAATAAGACTTCTTTAACTTAAAAAAAAACAATCGGGATGAGGTTTAATATTATGAACAAAAAAATCACATTTGCACAAAACTAAGACAAGTAGCTGACAAAGTTAACACCGCTGGTCTCTTTGTGTTGCAGACCTCCTCCGGATGTTCTTTGACTGTCTGTATGACGAGGACGTGATCTCGGAGGACGCTTTCTACAAGTGGGAGACGAGCAAAGACCCTGCCGAGCAGGAGGGGAAGGGAGTGGCCCTCAAGTCTGTTACGGCCTTCTTCACCTGGCTGCGGGAAGCGGAGGAGGAGTCGGAAGATAATTGACGAGGGACACACCCGGGGGGAGGGTGGGGCAGGGCGTAGAAGAACTGCATACTTACAGCAGAACAAACAAACTTTCAAAATGGGTGTATGGGCAGGACGACATGTTTTACGGCTGGAATTTTTTTCTGCGGTACGGTTCTGAAACATGCCGCCATTTTGAGTTTGGATTCCAACAGCTGAAGCACTAAATACCTGTATTATACATAGAAAATATTTTTGTTTTAAATTTTAACTTACGTTTGTTTTTGTTACTTTTTAAGAAGAGACTTAAAAGATACATAGGTTCCGGACTCTTTAATTTATTATTTTTTTAAGGACTGCAAATATGAAAGTTATTTAACATTTGCAGATGCTCACAAATGAGAACAACAACAGAAATAACAATATAATTAATTATAATAACAAAATAATAATTGTGAAATAAATAGCCTCCCTGGATTCCACACTGTTTGGTTTAAAACAGGGTAAACAAAGTTATTTTGGGATGAAGGGGAAGCAGAGATAAAGAAGAGTGGATGCACAGAAACTATTAACGTTGTCCGTGTTTGAGATTTCCAGGTCCAAGTCTTCTCCTAACAGGCAGAAAGTGTTTCCCTCAGCCTTGGCTTGCTCTACGTTGATATACATAAGCCTCATGACAGGTCAGAGGTATGCATTCAAGAAGCGATGCAGGTCTGTCCACAGAACTTTCAAAACAAACGCAGACGAACAAACCGGATACATTCAAATGAAATGAGCAAAAAATGCAACATTAAAAAGCAAATGGCCAGGGTCGCTCAACGTGAAATGCTTGTAATACTTCAAACTACAGAGCAGATAAAACTTGTAAATACATTAAAGACAAAAAAGGTATTTAAAAAGTGATTGTCATGATTTGTTCTTTTGATTGTTGGTGTCAAAATATATGTTGCTATATTTGTTTCTTTTAGTCCCTCTGATACAAATGAATCTGTGTTTTAAGTTTTTCCCTTTTTGGACAGCCGGTCCTCAGAAGAAGCTGAAGGATGTTTCAGAGCAGCTCCAGCCACTGATTTGTTCACCTGAGCCTTAAGCATAAATTGTTATAAATGTTTTACCTCTCTATCATTGCCAGAGCTTTAAAATACTTGTGGCACTTAATTCACATTTGCTCACAGTTCTGACTATATTTTGTGTAGACCCAGTTGAGTAGCATGTATATTCATAATAAGCGAGTAGTTACATGGTTATCTGATCACCAGATTTGTCCTGACCGGTCTCTGGAGAAGTGTCTTTACAGTAGTTTACTTTTTTTGGTCACACAAAAAGCATTTTAATGTACCCACTGTGAATGGTGACCGAAACTGTGGCACAAAGTTCCAGCTTCACAATTGTAATTAATTGCTGCTACTCTATTTTTGTACTATAAGGACAAAAAAAGAAATATTATGAAGTCAATTTAGGATGATGTGACAGCCATCTTTCACAATTTTCAAAAAATAACAATAATCCAGTAGTTGTGAAATAATTGGTTGATAAGTTAAACATGAACATAATAATTACATTATGGTCCAAATTTAAACCACAAATAATGATCAGGGTATTAAGAACATTGAAGTATTTGTTAAACGATAATCTTTGTGTTTTCATTAAGGGCTTAATTTAAAACTTTCCACAAAGATGAAAGGATTTTTCTAATGTTTAAATGTCTGTTTTACGATTAATGTGTAACCAATAGCCTACTGGTATTCATAAGAGCTGCGTTCCTAGTCGTTTTCACTTTGTTTGTTTTTAGATGACTACATCTCCCATGAGTCTTTGCCATGCACTACTATCCAAAACATTATGAGAGCTGTAGTCTTTAATACACTACGTTAATAATTGATTTATCTTGATTAAATTCAAAGTGTGCTCGAATTATATTGACCTGTACGGTAGAACATGTCGAATTGACTCAAAATATGGAAGCATTACTTTTATTTGAATGTTTATAGAAATACTTTAAAAGATAAAAACGTTGGTTTGCTTGCTAGCCTCGGTGAGAAAGTACAAGAAATGTAAACTGTTAATGACGGCGGCCATGACAGTAGGGATCCTTCGACGTGAAGCTGCGTGACGTTGCGTGACCAACGGTCTTTGGGGCGGGGCTCTTAAACGGAAATCTAAATAAAGGATCGTGCAGAATTGTCTTCAAAGTAACACACTTTTTCTCCACTAGTAAAAGGTAAGTTGTATTCGCGTTATGGTACGTTACTAGCTCAATGTGTGTTTGCACGGATGCGAAGCTGGAGAAAAGCGTAGTCCGGTGTTTTCCCCCCCATGCAACTGAAATGAATGTTATCTGCCTTGTGCGACGCCATTACTCTGTGTATACCAAACGGACAAAATGGCGAAATTGCCCTAACATTTCTGGCAACTCATCTTCTGGCTCACGTGAAAAATGTTTGAAATGTATCGGCATAGGCTGGAGGATAAGCCGGACAGCAGTGCATGTCTTGAAGTGGTTGCATTTTGTGAAAACACACTGGCGCTTTTTCTTCTGTTTTAATGATAATGGGCCTCAATGAATGAAGTGGGTTTGGCAGTGAAGCCATGTTTATACACGCACGTACACAGAATGAGTCTAAAAAAAACGGTGTGTGCTAATGAGCTTTCCTCCTGGTTTGTGGATACATTTGTATTTTCCTCACCCAGGCAAAGCTGGTGTGATGCCGATACGCCGAGCAGCAGCGTCTTCAACCCCGGAGAAGGCCCCCTCCGCTGCAGCAGAGGAAGGTGAGGCTGGGGTCGTCCATCACCTGAACTAAAGACCCGTGAACGCACCGTCATCACTAACACACAATTAACTGGCAGTCCAGCATTCAACTCATGAGTGGGCATGTACAGTTGGTTTATGCCAACGTTTCTGGATCTGAGAAGTGTCAGAATCAAACAATGCAATATGTTTGGTGCTTACATGCAGAGTTGAATTACAGCAGGGTAAAACAATATATTGGAGAAACATTTGTATGTTTGACAAGCAGCAGGAATCAAATAAGGGAGTTATAAATAATGAGAAATATCAATTAATATTGTATTTCAATTAAGCAATCACTTTTGTGATAAGCATCACAAAAGTGATTAATCCCTATTTATTGTTTAAAATACTATTATTTATGTTTTACACCACATTTCTACGTCATAAATAACAGCCATAATTATTTTAATATATGTAATCAAAAATAACATTATTACATTTTTACTTTTACAATGAACTTTTACAAAAGACTATGTGTGCCCCTTTAAATATCTGCTTACCATGTACAGCCAGCTGGCCCTTCGTGGCTTAACTACAACAGATAATGGTCTATCAGTAATAACAAGGCCAAGTAGTTCACCACAGTATGTAAATCAGTCAAAACAAGGAAAATCACATGCCGAAAAAACTAACAATCCTGCATCAACCTGATCAGTGGCATAAGCAATCAAGGCCTTTTAAGTGCATATTTTTTTATAACGAAATACATTTATGTGCACATAAAACAGTTTTGAACCAAAACAAGTTGCTAACATTTATTTGTGGATGTTAACAGGTATTTATAAAACCATTTACATATTACTTATACATATTTAACTGACTTTGCAATTCAAAAAATGCTGCTGTAGTGGCTTTTCTTGATAGAGGTGAATGACATTTTTCATTATTAATTCCTGAAGGAGAACAAACAAAATGGGAGGATGTTTACGTAGTGGAATAATCAGTCAACTACATTAGAAGAAAAAAACAGCATTTGTTGGGTTTTTCTTTCGCTAAATTTCAATGGTTTCCTCCTCCTCAGAGCCTGAAGCGTCCTCAGAGGAGTCTCCCTCCAATGAAGATGAGCAGGCTGCACCCTCAGCTACGCCCGACCAGGTGACGGATGGCGAGGCGGCGGGGGACAAGGAGCCCACAGAGAATGGAGAGGAGGCTGAAGGAGCCACGGCAGAGAAGGGAGGAGGAGAAGAGACGGATAAGAAAGAGTGAGTTTCACCAGAGAGCTAGTGTAACTCTGAACGCTGCGATATTTCACTCTGATAGCACTTTTATCTGTTTACATGATCCTTACCTCTGCTGGATAACAGTAGTGTTGCATTCCCAAAGGATGTGACCTGTTTGTCATGAGAAACATTCCAGACAGATGTAGCCGTCCCTTTGTCCGCAGTCTCGGAGGAGTTCAGGAGGAGAGGGCGCAAGGGTCATGAAAGTCTGGCGATTTGATTCCAGCTCAGTCCACATATGAAATCTAAAACAACAGTTACGTACATGCAGAATGCTGCTTACATTTTTATTTTTTTGCCGTCTTATTCACAAAAAAAGTTTTCAGTTTAATTTTAGATTATCAAATAGTTTTCTCTCTTCTAAACCATTATGGATAGATTTTCTTTTGACTATTTCTCATAAAGAAATACTTAGATATTTAAAGTCAACAATTGGCACGGGGGGTAAAACTCCAAATGTAGGTGATAAAGTATAAACAACATTTAATAACAATACCCCCCAACTTCTCCTCCCTTTCTTCTCCCAGACCTCGACAAAGCAAACATTTACTCTTCTGCACGTAGTACACTAGACTAGCGGTTCATGTAGGGTCAAATTACCATGGTGATCATTCAGACAGATGTTCTCAAACTTCATTTTGTCTTTTCCGTCGGTGACAAAGGGACAAATGCAAGGACTGCGCGGCTGGACAGTGTGCAACACACTGCTATGTTCTCCTACTAAGGTGAGGATGTGATAAAGATAAGGGTGGTAACGATCACAGTGAAATATCGCTTCTAAAAGAACAAACCTCTTCACTGACCTCGTGTCTTGCTCCTCATCTTTTTTGGTGGCAGGTTGAAGGATGGCTACAAGTACAAGAAAGGGAAAAGCAAGAAAGTGAAACGGACCATTCCTGCGTGGGCTAGCGTCGCTGCCAGCAAAAAGCTTCCTGTTACCAACTATGCAGGCACTCAGAACAAAGTGAATGATATCCTCATCGAAGCGATCACGGTGTGTACGAACTCCTTAAATCACCTTTTTAGTTCTTTTTTTCTCTTTTTGTTTAACGACAACCTTTTGTGATATCTTGTCCTCTTTCTTTACAGTCCTGTAATGACAAGTCCGGGGTTTCATACCAGTCCTTCATGAAATATATTCTGAAGAAATACCCCGAGGTGGACATTCACAAGAAGAAGTTTCTCATCAAGAAAGCAATGAAGAAACATTTGGAGAAGGGCACCATCAAACAGGTAAAGAATGTTATCTGGGGGTATTAGGTTTAATTAGTATTTTAATAATATAGATACATAGCTAAAGCATACAGTTTAAACATAGACATTACCAAAATCATCTTTTTCCCTCCTGGAACATTAATTAGACACTTGAAATACAACTGAACAATAATCCTGTACACAGGTTTTTCATTCTAAACTCGGTGGCTATCCAGGATATCGAGTTTGACTGGTTTTGTTGGATTGTAAACTATCTCAAATCCACTAAAGAGCAAGATAGAGCTGCTAATGTTAACCTATAGTCTGATAGCATCCAGGTTCAGCTCCCACACATACTATACATGGGATGTTGTAGATGTGAACAGACTTTATTTCAGTGTTACTAACCTAAAAATAAGGCACTATGTAGCATTGGGACCATGTGAAAATGTTCAAAGTTATGTTGGCCAGATAATGCCATACACAACATTTTCAAAATATGCATACAACTTTTTAAATTGTACTAAACTAATGTTGTAAAAGAAACACATATTTTTATGGGGGGAAATGAAACTTTAATGGGATAATAGTCAATCTTAAGGCTGCAAAAATAAATGCACCATTGCATTGGCCTGTGCTGCCCAAGCACTGTCTTTTTAAATCCGGTTATTATTTTCAATTCACTACCATGATAAAAACAATTGACTGCTTTTTCAAAACCCTCATGAGGATATATTTACAATAATCCCCAAATTAAAACTTGACCAATTTACTGAATCCTATACTGTCCCATCCCTACCTGGATTTAATGCTGTGTTCAACTACAGTTGGTTTTAAGCTGGAACAAAAGAAAAGTATATTGAGTTATAGCAAACTACACACAATGTTTAACCATTTACCTGGACCCGTGTTGCCATATTTGTTTGGTAAAAAGTCAATTCCACTCTCCTTTCAAAGTACTTCAATGGTGCATATGGCTCTCTTACTTGAGCCCCATGTAAATCAATCAAACCTTTAGGAGAAAACTAACTTGTCCAAATGTTTTTTTGTTTTTTTAATTGCCATGTCTGCTAACACATGTATTTTTGTATCTGTTTCATGCACAGCTCAAAGGTAAAGGCCTGTCAGGAACCTTCACCATCGGGAAGCAGACCGCCTCCTCCAAGGTATGTTTCAGCAGGGGTTAGAAATGAGGATGATGTATAATAGTTATGTTTCTAATTCTGCAGAGAGCATCCACATCCAGGTGGTTCCCTGGAAATAGTTAACTTAAGACTTCATTGATAACTAATTGGAGTCCAATTTGATATAGAAAGCAGAAGTAGCAGATGACAGTAAAATATCTGCTAGATCTAATCCTAATGATAATGGGGTAGTGTGGACAGTGTCCTCTAGACTGGGATGGTTTTGGTGGTAATGGTTGCCCCTGCATGGTGTTTCAGAAAGCTCCTCTGAAGACGGAGGCTCTGGGAGACGCTCTGCCTCTCATCATCACTCGGCTCTGTGAGCCCAAAGAGGCCTCCTACCTCCTGATCAAGAAATACCTGGAGCAGCACTTCCCCGACTTAAACGTCAAGAACAGGTACGGAGCATTTCCTCCTGTTGAATGTGTACGTTTGTAACTCTGCAGACAATCAGGGCTGCACCGTGTCTACTGATGATTCGACTGTTATTTGATTTCTTTTAACTCAAACAAAGTTTCCAAATGTCCAACTATTGAACTGTATTATGTGAAATGGAGTAGATGCAAGACTTGTTGCATTTGGAAAGCCTTAAACCTGCAAATGTTGAATATTAACCTTGATAACAGTATATAAATCCATCCTTAATGGTATCGAGTAACAGTCTAAAAAGTGTTTGATTTTTAGCACTACAAACATAAAATCATTGATGCTCACAAAAAATTCCAGACTTAAAGTTAAAACAGAACACAGCCACACACGTCATTGAGTGGCTGTGTTCTGTTTTAACTAAAAAGAGAGAGTGACGTTTTTTTATAAACTGAAATAATTGAATGAGTTAATTATTCACTGAGTGTTGTTTGTTTCCAGGCCGGACCTCCTGAAGACAGCGCTGGTGAAGGCGGTAGAGAAAGGGATACTGGAGCAGATCACTGGGAAAGGAGCCTCTGGGACATTCCAGGTAAAACCCCACTTACCCTTTTACACAGTTTTATTCATTTGTCATAAAAGAGCAGGTGACAACATGAATGCCTCCCTTTGCTGTGGTGATTAAAGTTGGCCGATAACTTGTAGCAGATCACACGGAAGCTAGAATTTTGGTGAAGACAAAGTTATGTCATCTAAAAAGTAGTTTTTTCTGACCATCCAGCTAAAGCGTAACCAGGTCCTGCCAAAGGGCAACAACTTTGAGGATGCCATCACAGCCGCCGTCACAGCCATGAACGAGCCTAAAACCTGCAGCACCACCACTCTACGCAAATACCTGGTGGACGCTAACAAGGACAGAAAGGAGTACCAGTTAGGTGAGACTGTCTAACACTAAACAGGACTGTACATTTGAAATAATATACTGAGATAAAACAAACTGTGACCCACACTGTCAATTTAAATTCTTGTTTTGTATGTCACATGAAATCTACACATTAGGCACGATTAGTGTTTGGTCACAAGATTTCCGCATCCAAAATGGTTTCACTAAAAGGGAACTCTTTTCTTTAGTGGCCAGTCTGAGGAGGACCCTGACGAAGTGTAAAGTCCTCGGCTGGATGGAGCAGATCACCGGTCACGGCTTCACGGGGACTTACCGGCTCTTGTTCCCTTTCTACCCCAGGTATGTCAATGACTCCCGAAAAAAAGGCGGGGTTCGTTTATGCAATCGTTTTGTCTCATAGTTTAAACTCAACAATTGTGGTTTTGGTGTCCCTCAGTCTCAGTGTTGAGTGTTTCAGAATCCTTCCTTGACTTAACAACTTTGGCTGTTCTTATTTGTACTTTTGGAATTATGGGGATATTTATATAACCTACTTCCGCCCCGTGTCTGCCAGATCGGTAAATTAAATCCAACATTCAATGTTCTTGTGAGGCCGTTGTTTATATTTGTGATTTTGTTATACTGCTGCTACTCCCATTATCTTCCAGAAACTACATCCGCTCAACTTCTGTCTTGCTCACTCTACACATGCATGCGCCACACGCGTATCCCCCCTCTCTCTTTTAAAGGGATAGGCTGCCCTAGTCTGCATTATGCTACTACTATGGCGCTTTTCCACTGCAGGGCCTCGCTCGGCTTAGTACAGTATGCAACGTTTTCCGCCAGAGGGGCTCGGAACTCGAGCCGAGGGCGTCCACAAATATTAATAATTCGAGAGAAGATCGAGAGTTTTTATCACTTGAAATAACAAAAAGGACAAGGACATCCCTCTGTTGGAGGGGCAAAGGAGTCTGGTGGGATTATTTTCGGAGTATTGAAGATCGTTTCCCCGACATCGAAGGTGCCAGCCACAGGACAACACGGAACGTGCACGCTTTAGACGCGATGAGCGGGGGGTATTGGCGGAGCACGCGCGTGAACTGCGAGCGCCGGAGCCTCGCAGCGGCGAAACTGAGGCTCCGTGGTAAACTGTGGTAACATGAGGAGCCGTTTGGGAGCCGTTTGGGAGCCGTTTGGGAGCCGGCGCTTTAAGAGAGCCGAGCCAAATGATCCGGCTCACTAAAAAAGACAGTATCTATAAGGGACTAACGGTTCACAGAAGTCACGGTTCGGTTCATACCTCGGTTTGGGGGTCACGGTTCGGTACAACAAGGAAAAGCAAAAAAAAGTCCCAAATGCATAATTTTTTTTTAACAGTAGTGCAAGTTTTGGTATGAAAATAAGGAACTCTAACATTTGGAATCATTAACTGTATTACACAGTTTAAAACAAACTACAAACAGTAACACACACTCAGATGGCCATATTATTTATAATGGCTGATGTCAAACAAAAAGGTTAAATAAGCTGTACAACTAAAAAGAATGTCTTGAAAATATTAAAATAAATAATAAGAAAGTGTTTCAATCACAATCAATAAAAGGCAATACAGAACTGTATAACATCTCCTGATGTCAAAATATAAAATAAATACAATGATAAATATAAAACAAAATAAAATCTGTACCTTTAGGACCAATGTCTAACATGTGTAATTAACTTGTGAGTGTGTGAGCCCATTATGCCTAAATAAAGATACTCAAGCTATACTCTATTTTCAAGTTTTTCTTCAAAAAGATGAGTTTGTCTATGTTTTCAGTAGTGAGGGCAGATCTGTTGGCGGTAACTATGTCACCTGCCGTCGAGAAAACCCTCTCGCTGGGGACTGAGACTGACTCGGATGTGATTGAGCATGTTTGACGCGTTACCACTAGCATACCGCACCGCTGTCGAACAACGCCAACACACCGTCCTCGTCCGATCCACAACTCGCACCCCATCATTGTTGTAGTCCACAGGGAACCTGAAATGTTCCCACACACCTGATTTAAAAGAAGCAGGTGGATCTTCTAGCTCCTGTGTGTTGTGTGAACTCACCATAGCTACTAACTTTTCTTCTTCATGTATTGTGTTCGTTTTGTTTTGTTCATTTGTTATTTACGGGCGGCTGGCTTTTAGGCGCAATACCGCCCCCTGGATTATATATATAGTGTAATACTGCCCTGGGTGACAGACTTGTTTCCTACTCGTAGAAAAAGGCGTATTCACTGTGTGACTGCATGTGCCGAACCGTGACGTCCGAATACGGATACCGTTACACCCCTATAAGGGACGGCTCAAGTCAACCCCGCTCTCGGGGTGGACGCCCTCTCAGCCCTGGTCTGCGGAAACACTGACGTTATGGCTAGACCTCGCTAGCCCTTGTTAGGCCAGGCTCACTTTATGCTGCGTTTCCATTACAGTTAAGGAACTGGGGTAGTAACTATAGTAACGCAGTGTAGGAGGAGCCATGACGTCATCTTCAATGCGAAACACAAAAACAACATCAGCCATTAGCTGTTAGCCCTCAGAGCTCACAGCTCCTCATATCTGTTCAGAAACTAGACAAACGTTAAACAAGTACAAACCACAGACTGTCTGTCATGGCGAATACAGTCGCTGGTTTATTTATGTCTGTAGGCCGTTGTGAGTGTGGACGGTCGGAGCATATATAACGTTAGCTTAGCCAATCTCCATTCAGAAAACTTGCATTTTAAAATGTTTTTCGCCTGCGGTCTGTCTGCAGACTTGTCAAAGCATTAATTCATGGTTTTTACTAACCGGTATCAGTATGTTGTTACTTCGGCATCATTTTGAAACGTGTATTACAATTAAATCACGGTCAAATATGTTCATTTTGTTGTAGTTGCCAGTGATTCTCTCACTAGTTTAGCATACTCAGCCCGGTTGTTGGCCCGAAAAGAACGATAGTTACGGCCCCTACACACGGCGGCGTGCGTTGACACTTGCCGGTGGGCGTGTCTGAAGCTCGACCAACAACATGAATCTCCCGCCCCTGACACACAAGCAGCGGTTCGATTGGCTAGAGCTTGTACTGGCATATGATTCGATTGGCTGACGCCTCCGTCGAGGCGTCAAAAGTAGAACATTGCTCTACTTTTGAAGCGAGAGAAGCTACGCTTTGCTCCCGCAATGCAGTTCGGCGAATCGTGACGTCACCCCATTCAAAGTGAATGGGCAGAAGCGTTGAAGCGGCAACGCACGCCGCCGTGTGTAGGGGCTGTAACTACGGTTCTGAGTCCCGGATGACCGCCAGAGGCGGTGCTTTAAGCACTGCATATGTCCATCGCGCGCATGCGCAGCTCGAGTACCAATAACAACAAAGTCACCTGTGACCCATGTGACACTGGTTATATCAGCCGGTGTTGTCAGAGGATCTGTTCCCAGAATCTTCTCGCGAGCACACAAGAATTCTGAGTGACAGGAAACTCTGGCGGTCATCCGGGACTCATAGAACCGTAGTTACTGCCGTAACTATCATTCTATTTCGTCCCTACTGACATGGAATGCCACATTTGCCCAAAGGGCAACACCTAAGAGTCCCACCTCTGGCATGTATCGTTTATGGAGAGCATATGCAACTCCCCAACTCGCTTCCTTGAGGCTATGGCAAGCAGAAATGCTGCCTTCGTGGGCAGCCACCTAAGCCCCACCTGGGCCAGGGGCTCGAAGGGAGGAGATGATGGGGCAGCAGGGGCAGGTCCAGGTCCCAAGCCGGAGGTGCTAGGGGGACGCTGCCGTAAAGCCCCTCTCATAAAGAGGGACACCGACCTGTGGCGCCGTCGACCCGAACATGTCGGGCAGAAAAAGCAGCCACATAATTTCAGAGTGGAGTGAGAACGTCCACTATCTAGAAGGGACTGTTGTCTAAGCAACAACGTGCATGCTGTCCCAAGGAACACGCACATTCTTGCCCCCCAGTTGGGGTAGAAAGTGCATGAGTGCAAGCTGCACCACCCGAAGCTCTTGCACGTTGACATGGCGCGCACCCTCCTGGGCAGACCGCTGACCCTGAACGGTCCTGCCCTGTCGCACTGTACCCCACCATGAAAGACATGCACCTATGGTGATGGTCTCCTGGCGGGATGGGATGACGCCCATTGGCACGCCCACCAGGAGATAGGCCCTGCCCCTCCAGCGTGACAGAGTGGAGGCAACGCTGTGACACCCTGACTTCCCTGTGCCACTTGGCGTCCAAGTGAAGGCTGTTCAGCCACATCTGCATGGGGCGCAATGACAGCGGGCCTAAGGGCCCAGCGGCCGAGGCAGCCGCCAGTCTGCCCAAGGGCCAGAGGAACTGAATATCGGCCCATGTGGAAGTAGGCATCCCTCAAGTCCACGGTTGAGAACCACTCCACCTGTGCATGTGCTGTGGTCAGCATATAGAATGGCAGCACCTGCAGGAATCTGTTGATTCCTCTGAGGTCCAAGATCAGGCGAAATCCGCCGACTTTCCTGCTCACGAGAAAGTACGCAGAGTAGAACCCCCTGGGCTAAGCAGAGGGTCTACTGGCTCAATTGCGTCCTTGGACAGAAGGACGGACAACTATTGGGCTAGGGCCTCTGCCGGATTGCTGACGACTGTCATTTTGACCCAGCCGAAGGCTAGGGGCCGGAGATAAGGTGAAAACCACCCAAGGGCCAGAAGTACAGACAGCCCAGTAACTGAGCTGCTGCTGGGAAAGCAACCGGCCCCGGGACTCCAGGGCCCAGCCCCTGGAGCCGGAGGTAAGGGGCTCTGGGGCACGAGGCCGCCTGGAAGGCGGGCGACCTGGGGCACGAAAGTCATTGGAAGGCGGTTGAGTGGGCCGCTGAGACCTCTGCAGACCACCCCTGTAATCCGGCGGCTGAGTGCGACTGCTAGAGCGGCCCCTGGGCCTGCTGGGAGTGGGCACAGGTCTGTGAAGACCCGAGAGCTGCTGCCTGGTCTGCCTAGCTTGGGCAGCACGCTCCAGTGCCTCCAGGGCAGCTGACCCAAACGGCTCCCCTGGCTCGACTGGTACGCTACGGAGGACTCTCCTACATGCCTCCGTTAGTGGTGACTGGGCCAGCCAAACCTGGCGACGAGTCTGTACCAGAAAGGACATAACTCTTCCCAATTCCCTAGCCATTAAGGCAAAGGCCTGCAGTGATGCATCACTGAGGCCCATGCGTGCCGCTGCGCCGTAGGCCCTACAGTAGGGCACCTGACCCCAGGCCTTAGAGCCTCGTGGAGCTCCCTCAGGTACACCTCTGAAGGAGGAACGGTGAGGGGGACGGGGGCAGGGCTACGCCTGAAGAAGGCGCTAGCCCGAGCCAAGTCGGCCTGGGGAACCGGAATCTGCAAGTGCGCCAGGGCCGTAACGAATAGTGGCCGCCATGGAGTCGTCATCCATGCCCTGCAGAGAACCCTGAGCAGAGGAGAGGGAAGCCTCCTCTAGCAGCCCAGGCTGAAGAGCCAAGAGGTGACTTCATCATGCCCCTATCGGCAGCTAGCTGATCCACTTTAGAGGACAGCCTGTTTCTAGTCCTCCTATTGGGGGGAGCACCCATAGCCATCGCTCCCTCAAGCCGCCGGGAACAGCCGAACTGATCTGGAGGAGGATGTGACAAGGAGAGGTGTCTGTTGGCTGCTGCCAGACGTTCCACCTCAGTGATTCTAGCCACTCTGAGCGCCCGAGGCATGCAGCTACAGCTCATGCAGGCGTTTACCGTGAGAACCTCCCTCAGATGCTCGAATTTCGTCCCCACTGACCGCCAGAGGCAAGTGGGGCAACGGTCGTGGCCGTCCTCGGGCTCAAGAGAAGCCATACAGGCGCTACATGAATGAGCCATTCTGTAGGTAGCCAGATGCAGCGTAGCCGGGAGCGGCTGCGGGAACACAGCCCTCACCAGCTACCTGCTTAATGGAAAGAGTAGAGCGTTGCTGCTACTCACCGAACAGAAAGAGGGATGTAATTACACCCACGTTACCGGCAGAGGGAGCGGGAGCGGGAGCGAGAGCACTGCCTTCACCTGGCTGGATTAATAAACACGGCAGATCAGCGTCTACCAGGAGCGGGGGCAAGAACATTTTTATAATTTTTTTTTTTTTTATATAGCACCAAATTGCAACTAATCTATATCTCCTGTCACTTTTCACATTGAACATGTGCTCTTTCATTAAATAAACTAAATGCTTTCATTTTAAGATGTGAGTTTAGTGTTTTTGACCCTAAGAAACACTGATGCTGCTCTGCTCCAGAGGATTTAAAAAAAAAAAAAATCCCAGCGTGGGGCTCCGCTGCGGAGCTTGAGCCCCACGCCGTGTCAGGCTGGAACTCAACGAAGACGGCAGCTGCGGAACCGGAGCCTCACGCCGTGTCAGGCTGGGGTCCGGTGGCAGTGAGAGCGGAGCCCCGCACTGGGGCTCCCAGCTAGACTTCACCGTGGTTCCTCCCGCTGAGGATGTCCTAGAGCTGGATTATATGGAAGACGAAGAGGATGCCTCTGAGTTTCTCCTATCCGACTCGGATGAGCACGAAGATGACATCTTCGTTTCATCTGCTCAGGCTGCAAAGCCGGGTGCGATGTCCGCTCCCCCGGGCGAAGGCACACCAGCTTCGCCCTGCCTCAGTAAGGACTTACAGGCCGTGTGTCAACGCGCTGCGTCCAGGCTGGACATCCCCTGGCCCGAAGTGGTCAAGGAGACCTCCAAATCTCGCTATGAGGGGAAGAACTTGCCCCAAGCAGCGAGGATGAAGAGGCAGCTTCTCCCAATCTTTCCAGAGATGCTGGACGAGGTGTCGGTCTCGTGGAGAGACCGCCCTTTCAGCAACAAGGCCCCAATCCAGGGTGCCTCCTCTTTGGACTGTGACGGCATGGAGAAGCTCAGCCTGCTCCGCATGCCGCTCATGGAACCGCTGGTGGCAGCCCACCTCCAACCGAGGCTGGCTTCGACACCGAGCAGGAATCCCACGCTACCGGTGAAGGCAGACTTAACGGGCCTATAAAGCCGCAGCTTTGACCGCCAGGGCACTCAACATCTCCTCGCTGCTGACCGCCTACCAGGCGGAGCTCTGTGAGGACATGTCAAAGAACCCTGAGCCTGCCGTGTGGGACGAGATCGCAGCGATCACGGACATTTGCCTCTGTGTGCAGCGCTGTGTAGTTCAAGCCACGGGCAAAACACTGGGGATCATGGTGGTGCAGGAGAGAGCCAGGTGGCTCAACCTGACGAACCTTCCAGACCGGGAGAAAGAGGATGTTCTATTGTTCCCGAGGGCATTTTTGGCTCCGCTCTAGCTTCGATGCAGAAGAGATGTGAATCCAAAAAGAAGGAGGATGAAGCTCTCCAGCTCTGCCTTCCCCGAAGGATCCAGTCGCCGCCTCCAATGGCTCCGCGACAGTCCTTCGCCCAGGCTGCCTCACGCCCTGCCCGGTTCAAGATACCGAAACAGCAGAGGCCACAGCCCGCCCCGGGTCCCCAGCCCAGGCGCGAGGCGAGCTGGCCGAGGAAGTCTCCGGTTCCGGCAGCAGCCGCTCAGGCACAGCCGGCCCAGGGTTTCAGCCACCAGGCAAGGAAGAAGAAGCGAGCAGCCTGACAGCCTCCTCTCCTTTCCTCGTTAAAGGAGCTGGGAGTTCCCTGTTCCCCAGCTCCAGGGCACGTTCCATTGTTCGATGCTCATGTGTTTTCGGGGCACAGCCATGCCCCCATCTTCCCGCCGAATGTCCTCGTAAAACACCTGCTCGACCTGGGTTTCGTAATAAACACAGAGAAGAGCATGTTGTCCCCGGCCCAGTCTGTACTCTTCCTGGGCCTACACCTGAATTCGGTGCCTTTTACAGCCCGCCTGTCAGCGGAGAGAGTAAAAGCCTTCAGAGCTTGCCTCGATCACTTCCAGCCACGCAAATATGTTCTCTTCAGATCATGTCTGCGGTTACTGGGGCTCATGGCGTCAGCCATCCTGGTGGTACGACTGGGACGCTTACACATGAGGGAATTTCAGCGCTGGGTAGCTGCCCTCAGACTGGAGTGGGTCATGGCGCGCGGAGAGTGATGGTCACTATGGAATGCTTAATGGAACTGCGCCACTGGCTGCACCCGACTTTTCTAGTACGGGGCGTGCCTATGGGTGCTGTCCTGTCACGGAAAGTGGTCACCACAGACGCATGTCTGACAGGCTGGGGGGGCATATACGAAGGTCGACCTGTGAGGGGTCTCTGGAGCAGAGACCTCCAACGGTCACACATAAATTATCTGCAGCTTTTAGCGGTGTTCCTCACCCTGAAACGCTTCCTGCCTTTTCTCAGAGGACATCATGTCCTCGTGAGGACAGACAACACGACCACAATATCGTATATAAACCGCCAAGGGGGTTTGCGTTCTCTCCAGTTACACATGCTGGCACGCAAACTGATCTTATGGAGCTGCGGACGTCTCCTCTCTCTGAGAGCGACGCACGTACCGGGAGTGATGAACCTCGGGGCAGATCTGCTGTCCAGAGGTGCACCACTATATGCAGACTGGACTCGACATCCAATGATTGTGAGTCAGCTGTGGGTGCGTTATGGCCGGGCCGCGGTGGATCTGTTCGCATCAAAAGAAACGCTCAATGTCAGCTGTTCTTTTCAATGCGCGATTTAAACGCACCGTTAGGCGTGCACGCGCACGCTTGGCCTCCGGCCCTCCTGTATGCGTTCCCACCCCTGGCTCTGATACCCCGTAGTTACGGCAAGTACTTGCATGGCTTAGAACCGTAGTTACAGTAGTAACTATGGCCAGTACTTACACGGCTTAGAACCGTAGTTACAGTAGTAACTATGGCCAGTACTAACACAGCATAGAGCCGTAGTTACGGTATTGACTATGGCCAGTACTTACACGGCTTGGAACCGTAGTTACAGTAGTAACTATGGCCAGTACTTACACAGCATAGAGCCGTAGTTACGGTATTGACTATGGCCAGTACTTACACGGCTTGGAACCGTAGTTACAGTAGTAACTATGGCCAGTACTTACGGCTTAGAACCATAGTTACAGTAGTAACTGTGGCTGGTGCCTAAAAGTGTCAGCCAAACGGCTGCACACGAGATAATATAATATTGGGAGGATGAAATCCTCTTTAATGGCCACACATGCAGAGCACACAGCACACACAGTGAAGATTGTTCTCTGCATATCGTCCTAGTGCTAGCAGTCTAGTACTAGGAGCAGTACATACAACGATATAGCGCTACTGCAACCATACCATGCGTTTACGGGGAGCGGGAGCGAGAGCACTGCCCTCACCAGTTAAATAATGAAGCTTAACAGTACATGCAAGGTGTTAGCCAAGCGGCTGCTGCTAACTATCAAGCAACCAGGTCAGAACACAATGTTGAGACCAGATAATTAGCTTCTAAGAAAGAGAACAGCCCGCATAGAACCGTAGGCCATGGTTACAGTAGTAACCGCACATGCACAGCACACGCAGTGAAGATTGTTCTCTGCATATCATCCTAGTGCTAGGAGTCTAGTACTAGGAGCAGTAATACAACACCATAGCGCTACTGCAATCAAAACCCTATGTTACCGGGAGCGAGAGCACTGCCCTCACCGGCTGAGTTAAATAATTAAGCTTAACAGTATATGCAAGATGTTGGCCAAGCGGCTGCTGCTAACAATCAAGCGACCAAGTCAGAACACAAATGTTAAGACCAGAAAATTAGCTTCTATGGAATAGAAAGTACTTACCTTACTCTCTGCATCTAAACGAAAAACGGGCAAAATATGGCACCCTGGGCTTTCCATACTAAATTGAATGAGGGACGCAGCCAAAGCTGGGACTCAAATGCTAATGATAGCTCGGGCACAACGCCACAAGCAGAACTTTCAAAAGAGCATAAGGGCAACTTTATGGGAGAGGAAGCAGGAACACTGTCGTCACCAGAAAGTCTAAGCCAAACAAAATAATAAAACGGCAATCAGGACAACTTAGCTGGGAGAGGGTGCGGGGACACAGCCATCACCAGCAACGAGCTGACACAAACCTGTCTGTCGAGGCTCTGCACAGCGCACAGCCGGCCACAGCTCCTGGAGGACGCGTTAACGACCCGTAGCTCCGACTGTCAGTCGCGAAGCTGCACGCGGCCAGCTGCTTGCAGAGAAATCCCTCAGATCAAACGTTCAAACCTGAACGCTGTAGGCTACAAAAATGTAGCCACGGTACTCTCGCGCAGCGAGAAGATGAAAGGAACAGATCCTCTGATGACACCGGCTGATATAGCCAGTGTCACGTGGGTCACAGGTGACTTTGTTGTTATTGGTACTCGAGCTGCGCATGCGCGCGATGGACATATCCAGTGCTTAAAGCACCGCCTCTGGCGGTCAGTAGGGACGAAATAGAACCTCGATTTTGGAGAGCCAGAATACTGAAAATGTACCCGCTAGCCGGAACTACGCCTAGTGGAAACGCAACCAAAAACGGGCCGGGCACGGCACGCTTAAACCGCGCTGTAGTGGAAATGCGCCCTTACAGTACAGTAAAACATCGGCATCAGCAAAATTGTTACTCTAAACATCGGCATCAGCTGAAATGCTTTAATCGGTGCATCCCTAATATGCATACTAATTTAAAGGACACATGTCATGCTTTTCCGGTTATTACCCGTCCCCTTGTGTGTTGTGAAGGTTTTTATGCATGTAAACGGTGTGCAGAGTCAAAACCCTCAAAGTACACCCTGTAGCGAGTAAAACTCTAAAACAGAAAATACCTCCCCAAAACGGCTCGTTGGTGAAACGTCATTGTCCATTTTTTACTTCCTGGGTGCTGTGTCGTAGAAGCACCCAGTAGCCACGCCCAGAACTATGACGCGATACGGTCATGCGGTACCCGGAACCAAATGGGCCAATCCGTGGAGCCGTTAGGTTAAGCCCCCGCTGATTGGTCCAAATTGACCAATCCACGGACTTCCTCACACACGCACTCAGTGCAGGCAGCTCTGCTGATTTCTCCTCCCTGGCTGCAGGCTGATAACAGACAGTTGGGATCGCGGCTAAATTCTCTCTGCAGACCCATTCTCACAGCGTTTATCAACCTATAAACCTTTTTCTTACTCAATATCAAGCCACACTTATTGTTTTTATTTCGGCTGTGACTTTGTGTGTGTTCAGGTTGAGTTTGGCTGTGTTTCGCTGTGTATCGCTAAACAAGGAAATCACACCTCCACGGAGCTCGGCGCGATTCACAACGTCCCGACCAATCCGAGCACACTGTGCTCACAGGGAGGGGGCGGGGGGGGG